>JACBWW010000127.1:163507-232696 GCA_020086605.1 Lanius collurio
TCTGCCATCGCCTGAGTGCGCGGCGGGCCCGGGGGCGGCGGCGGCGGCCCGGCGGGAACCCGCGGCGCTCGGGTCGCTGCAGCGGACGTCGAGGATGGCACCGAGGAGACGGCAGGAGCGGCGCTGGTGCTGCCCGGAGACCTGCTGCTGGGCCGCGGCCCGGCCTCCGAGAAGGGACCGCCAGGTGCGTGCGGCCCCCGCGGGGACGCCGCCCCTCTCCGGCAGCCCTCCCGGCGGGGACGCAGCCCGGCCGGGCCGCACCGGCCCCGCGCTCGGCGCATCCGGTAGGGCCCGCCCTCGCACGGGCCCGCCTGGCGCAGGCTCCGGCCGAGCTTCCTCTCACGGGGGAGGCCCGGCCCCCATCGGGGCCCCTGGGTGGGTTCTGCCTGCCCGGCATTGAGCCCCGGCACCGATCCCCGAATGCTCCTTTCCGCGAGGGGTCTCGAGCATGACGTGTCCCCGCGGTAGGTTTGGGGCCTCCCCTGCAGCCGCCGCCGGGCTCACCCCAGAGCTACCGCACCGCTCAGCCCCGGCTCTGCTGCCCACCCCGGGAGCTGGGCCCGGCCTCAGGGTCCTGTTCCACCACTCCCCTCGGCACTGTGGGGTGCATGGGGCGCTCTCAGCCCCCGGACCCCCGTGCCGGTGCGACTGGGCAGCGCCTGTCCAGCCGATGCCCTCGAGCTTGGGTCAGCCCCGGCCGAATCAGCCGAAGGGAGTGAGCGCTGCTCAGCTCCATGGAGCTGCCTCACGGGGACTGGTGGGAGTCCCTCCCCGCCCCAGGCACTGAGCAACGTGGGAATAGAACGGCGAGAGAAGGGGGCATGGACTGTCCGGCCCCACGTTTATGTCCCCTCACTGTTCCCAAGGGCTGTGCCTGGGTCCATGTGCTCAGCGGCTGCACTGGGCTGTGCCCTGCTCCTGCTCTGGTATTGAAGCTCAGTCCCAGCTGCCTGGCAGATGGGGCTGCTCAGAGGGCTGTGCTCCCCTGCACCGGGGCAGCTGCTTGGTAGCCCCAGGAGCCTGCCAGGGATTTGGTGACAAAGCTACCAGGAATACCTCGCCTCCCATTCTGCCCCAGCTGGGAAGCAGGACTAGGACCTCAGCCCACTGAACCAGTCAGGACAGACAAGCTGTCCCATCTGGGTACTGACATGGCCATTTAGGGGACAGTGCTCTGGGGAAGCTGTGGCACTGCTAGGCTGAGGGGACAGGGGGTTCCCTCAAGTGTGGGACTGGGCTGAGGGGACAGGTGGGTCTCTTGGTATAAGTGGGGCTGGGCTGAGGAGAAAGGAGTCCCTCAGCAGAGGGCTTGAGGCAGGGTAAAGAGTTCCCCCGTAATAGCCAGGCCTTAGCGGGATGCCCCTTTGTGATATCTGCATTTCAAGCAGTGCTTGTGGAAGGAAGGGGTCTGGAGGCTGGAGGGACTACCCCATCCCACAGCACAGGTCAGCTTCACCTGTGTGCCTGTTTGGGGCTCTGAGAGCTGGACCCAGCCAGAGCAGCAGCAGTAAGGGGACAGTCCAGGCTGCTTCCCAGGATGGTGGGCAGCTGCTGAGTCTGACAGGCCCCAGGGCTGCAGGTCAGGCACAACATGGGGCCAGCAGGGCATAGGTCACAGCTGGTAGTGGTGAGCTGCCCCTCCAGCCCCGAGCACCAGTCTGGGGCACATGTGCGGCACAGGGACTGCAGAAGGATGAGTCTGTGCCCAGCTGAGAAGTTCCTGTTTTGAGAGCCTGGCACAGCCTTCCCCCTGCTGCCACCAGACAGCAGCACTGCATGGGGCTGGGGAATGTTTCCTACAGGATAGAGGGGGCTGGTGTTGAAGCTCCCTGGTACCAGCCATGCAAGTGTGACCAGCTGCCAACCCTGGGGCTCAGGCAGTGGCACAGTGAGAGGGGCACAGAGCAGCTTTATGGACACCAGTTTCTTCAGCCTGGGCCCAGGCTGTGCCCACCACCTTTCCACCCACCAGGCCCAGCAGTGCTGGTGGGTGACGGATCCACCTGTCCTCTCACCTTTCCTAGTGCCAGGGTCTTGGGCCAGCTGCGCAGAAGTGTCAGGGTTTCCCCACACACCCAGAACAGGCCCTCAGCAGGATGTTGGGGCAGGCTGTGGCTGTGGGGCCCCTCACTGCAGTGCACAGTGCGCTGGGCTTCTGCTGGGTGCCACAGGGTGGGTACAGCTGCCTGGACCCTTCTGGAACTGGGGGGCATAGGCAGAGAGGCTGTGCCTAGGCCAGCCAAGCTGACCACCCCATCCCCACGGTGTTCTCAGCAGATACACTGGTGGGGAAGATCGCTATTCCAGCATACTCCCTGAGCGACGACGACTGCTCCTCTGGGTACCAGCAGCTGAGCGTGGAGAGTGACCCTGAGGAGGGGGGTGAGCCTGGCCCTGCCGCCCTGCCCTGCCGCCAGTGCGGGCTGCAGCTGGCTGCCAGCCTGGGACAGAGCTGCCTGCAGTGCGCTGGCGCTGAGAGCGGCCGCAGCCAGCGCATCGTCTACTCCTGCCAGCTCTGTCCCTTCGCCTCCCACTACTCCAGCCACCTCAAGCGCCACATGAAGACACACAACGGGGAGAAGCCTTTTGCCTGCCCGCAGTGTGCCTACGCCTCTGCCCAGCTGGTGAACCTGACGCGGCACCTGCGCACACACACCGGGGAGAAGCCGTACCGCTGCACGTGCTGCAGCTTTGCCTGCAGCAGCCTGGGCAACCTCAAGCGCCACGAGCGGGTCCACAGCCAGGACAAGCCCTTCCAGTGTGCTGCCTGTGACTATCGCTGCAACCAGAGCCGCAACCTGAAGCGGCACATGCTCAGCCACCGCCTGCCCGAGGGCGAGGGGCCGCACCAGCGTGACAAGGACCCAGGTAAAGGTGGGAGGGTGCGGGGATGTGGGGAGAGCTGTTGTGAGGGCTTTGGGGCTGGGGCAGGGCACAGCTACTGCCATCAACCCAGTCAGGTACTGCCAGGCTCACCAGGGCACTGTGGCTCATCACAGAGCCAATCCTCACTGGTGCTGTGCTGCCCAGCTCACAAACCCGTCTCTTTGTCCTGCAGAGCCACTGCTGCCAGAGCTGAGCCTGCACGTGGGCAGCGGCAGCGGCCCCTTCCTGCCCGGCTGTGCACGGCTGCGGGGTGAGGAGGCGGCTGCACTGCCCGAGCTGCTCTTCCCCTTCACGTGCCGCATGTGCGGGCTGGTGCTGGATGACGGATTCGCACAGGACGAGGGCCTGGCCGAGCAGGTCTGCGGGCGCTGCAGCTTGGCGGTGCTGGGCACCGAGCCAGGTGCCAGCCCCCGCAAGGGCACTGGGGACAAGGGCTTTGCCTGCAGCCTCTGCCCCTTCGTCACCCACTACCCCAACCACTTGGCGCGGCACATGAAGACACATAGCGGGGAGAAGCCCTTCGCCTGCCCGCTCTGCCCTTATGCCTCTGCCCACCTGGACAACCTGAAGCGGCACCAGCGCGTGCACACAGGCGAGAAGCCCTACAAGTGCCAGCTCTGCGACTATGCCTGCGGCAACCTGGCCAACCTCAAGCGTCATGGGCGCATCCACTCAGGCGACAAGCCCTTCCAGTGCAGCCTCTGCAGCTACAGCTGCAACCAGAGCATGAACCTGAAGCGGCACATGCTGCGGCACACGGGCGAGAAGCCCTTCCAGTGCCGGAACTGCTCCTACACCACTGGTCACTGGGACAACTACAAGCGCCACCAGAAGATCCACGGCCACACAGCTGAGAGCTGGGTGAACCCACGCAATGCCAAAGCCCTCCTGGCCCCCCCAGCCGTGGGCACGGCCCTGCCCTGAGACAGCACTTAGCCCGGCAGTGGGCCTGGGGTGCCTCGGTGCCTGCCCTCCCTGGGGGAGGGAGGACAGGCGGGCAACTCTACAGGGGCTTAGGGCTGTCTTACACAAGGCCCACAGGCACACTGGGGCCTTCCAGCAGCCCTGTCCTGCCTGAGCAGGGTGAAGTCACGACTGGCAGCTCTGACCCCTGCCCGTGCAGCAGCACTGCTGTGTCCCCAACCACCCCTCCTGTCTGTTTCTGCCTGCCAGAGCCTTCCTCTGCCGGGGTTTGGGGGGAAGGGGGGAACAGGACTGGTTCCATGGCTGCTGCCGTGCTGGTCGGTGTAATTTATATTGTGTATAAAAGCATTAAACAGTCAGTTTTGTTATCTGCTCTTCACCCTGGGGGCCTTGTTCTGCTGCAGAGGACAGCACAGGGCTGGCATGGGAGGGGAGGGACAGCAGCCACCCCCCAAAAGACAGCCTGGTACCAATCAGGATCTGTTTTAATCATTGTTGCAGTGTGTAAACATCAGTTACTGTCCATTAATGCTCTGTCGGGCTGAGCAGCAGGAGATACGTGGTTACAAGCCTAGATTACGCTGGCGTCTATGAGCGGGTTAGAGGGGACTCAGCGCGGAGCCCCCTGAGACAGCTTACTGCACTCTTGTCTCGGAGCACAAACCTAAATGCTAATTTGGCATTATGGAGCCTGCCTGGGTCCGCCCCCACGCTGGGCCAGGCCTTCCCAGCCGGGACAGGAGCAGCTCTGCCCCGTGCTGGGCCAGGCTCTGCACTGCAGCTCCAGGGCTCTGCCCGGGCACACTGTTCAGGTCAAACAAGCCCTCTCCCAGCTGGAGCCAGCAGCGGGAGGAGTTCAGCTGCCCCCACCCCGAAGGCAGTGGCGGGCTGGGGGTGAGTTCCCAGCCCCAGGGAGCAGGGAAAGGTGGATGTAGCAGGTGAGAGGCACGTTGATTGCAACCTGGCTGCAGGTCGTACATTCCTCAGCGAAGGCCCTTGCAAAGGCCAGGGCTGTCCTGGGAAGGGGGGCACTACAGATCCTCATCGCCAATGCCCTCAAAGGCATAATTGCCATGGAAGTCATTAGCACCCACATCGTTAGCAGAGCTGGAGTGGCTGATCCCACGCAGGCTGACCGAAGTGAGCTTGCTCTGAGGAGAAGGGAGATGTTAGGGAGGCCACCCCAGCTCCCCTACCCGCTTAGCCTGAGAGCTCTGGCACACCTGCACACAACTCACCGAGAGTTTGGCCATGGGCTCCCGAGAGGCATCAGGTGAGTCCTGTGAGGACAGCACAGTTGGGCAGCGTAGGGTCATAGGACACAACACCCACCTGTCCTTCTACCTGCCCCCCTCCCTCCCCAGGGAGTCTGGCTCACTGAGTTGGTCCAGGACCTCTTTTCCTTCCCAAGGCTCTGGAAGCAGGGCACCACAGCCCTGCTAAGGGGACAGTGGCTCCTCTGGTACACAACACACGTCAGAGCCTGTGGTTCCACATGTCCCCCCACCCAGGGCTGAAGGGTCCCACTCACCAGCAGCGGGGGTGACTTCACAGCTTGCTGGCTGTCTGAGCGCCGCAGGGCCCCATTCACCCGCCGCCGAAACATCTGCAGGGAGGAGCTCAGCTTGTCCAGGTTCCCCAGCGTCAGCTCTGTGGCTTGTAACTGACCCTGGGGATCTGGCCCCATTCTGAGGGGAGCACTGAGGACCCAGCCTAGACCTCAGGAAGTCACAGGGCCAAGTTGGGCATCATTCCACCCCAACCCTCACCTTGCGGATGCTGCCTCCCGATTTTTTCACCATCAGCTCATCTACCATGGACTGCAAGCAGATGCTCAGCATGATGGCCTGCAAGGGAGGAGGGTTACAGGGCTCTGTGCACCCCACAGCCTTCCTACACCCCATGCAGGGCCCAGCCCAGCCCTTCCCCTCCCAGCCCACCTCGCAGGCAGCTCTACCTGCGGGCTGGTGATGGTGACCCACTGCAACCGGTCCTTGCTCATCAGGTACTCAAAAGCCAACTCCAGCTTCACCTCGGACTTCCCTGGGCTGCTCCCTGACGGGCCATTGCTCATCGGCACCTGCAAAGACATACACCAAGGCTGGGAGCCTCCAGAGGGGAAGTAGCAGCTCCCCAGATGCCAGTGCAGATTGAGGGCAGCACCCAGCCAAGTGTGGAACACCTGCCTAGTGCCCACCAGTCTTCTGCCACTGTCAAGTCCCCTCAAATGTCCTCACATGAATGATCCCCTCAGTCCCAAGGCATGATTCAGACCCTCTCCAGGCCTACTGGGCCGGAATCTGGCATAAGATCCAGCACCTTTCCCACGGAGAGGTAGCAACCCAGCCTGGCACACTCAGGTCTCTCCAGCCCCCCCAGACCCCTCCCTGCTCTCCAAGAGTCACTCACCGAGGATGTGACCCGCCAGCACCGCATACGCGTGACCTTGAAGCTGCCCTCTTTGATCTGCTCGTTCGGCAGCCGCACCTGGAAGTTGAGCTCGTTGTTGCCAGCACTGACGACGACATGGCAGCCTTTCTCAGGGAAGTCGGTGACACAGGGGTCGAACTTGAGATAGCCATAGTACTTCAGGGTCTGTGCCAGGCGGATGAACTGCAGGCAGAGCCAGGGATGCTCAGCACTGTGGGCCACCTTCCCGGGCCAGGAACAGGTGACTAACCCAGCACCACACGTCACATGGAGAGGGGCTAGTTCAGTGCCAGAACTGCCCCACTTGTGGCATTGCACCTTCTCCTACCTCCTTCTTGGAGACCTTTTCTTGCAGGGACTTCAGCTGCCGGTGCTGTTCCTTGTTGACAAGGATCCATCCATGTTCAATGTCTGACACCGTCTACAAGCAGCAGAGGTTGGTGAGTGCGTGGAACTGGAGCCACCCAAGCCCCGGCACAGCTGTGGCCAAGGGGTGCAGTGCCCCTCCTCACCTGGCTGTGCCACACCAACCCTCACCTGCGCATACAACAAGTTCAACCCCACACGATGCTCCATCACATCGTCATCATAGGCAGAGTCCCAGTAGCTGGAAGGGAACCACATGGGTCAGCCTATTCCCTACCTTCTAACAGTGATGAAGAGAAAATTGCCCTCCTGCGGGCTGGCTCTCTGGCCAGCTCCTCCCTAACCATCGGTCACCGTGCCCTGCTCCCCATCTAAACTGGTTGCCATGGAAAGGTAGAAATGGGCTGAGCACAGCAGGGCAGCCCATGCTCCAGTGTCATGGCCAGGGGTGCTCAGGTGTATTCCTGGGGTCAAAAGCATCTGTGGGCAGCAATGGCAGGAGGGGAGAGTCCCTCTGTGGAACAGGGAGCCCTGGCACCACCCTACTGCTGCCCCACAGCCCCCTACACACCTCTTGCGGAGGATGATCTGGAACTCAGGGTTGTGCAGGCTGGTGACCGACACGTACGGCAGCTCAAACTCCTGCAGCTTTCGCACAACTGCAGGGAAACACCGGCTCAGCCGCTCTGGGCAGCAGGAGCCCCTAGGCCCCCTCTGCCAGGGTGCCCCAGGGAAAACAGGTGGGCCCCCCA
Organism: Lanius collurio; assembly: GCA_020086605.1. Classification (NCBI taxonomy): domain Eukaryota; kingdom Metazoa; phylum Chordata; class Aves; order Passeriformes; family Laniidae; genus Lanius; species Lanius collurio. Next base: position 170,866 of record JACBWW010000127.1, read on the forward strand.
ATCAGGGTAGGGTCCAAGCACACAGCCCTCACTCCAGGCAGGGGGCAGGGCACATGTAGCACCACAGTGGGCTCTACTCACAGGAAAAAGCTCCGTCCTTGGTCTCTCTCACTAGAAAAAGGCTGAAGTAGCCAACCAGGTCATCTGGCAGATCCAGCTTGGAGGCCACAGCCTGGGAGGAAGAGCAGGATAGTCCTGATACAGACCCAATGTGGGGGCAAGACCCAGCTTGTGTGCATTCTGGGGCCTCCCAACACCAGGAAGGCAGCACCTCTGCTGCCATGTGGCCAGGCCTGGGGCTTGTTGCAACCAGGAAACAGCTAGGGGACCCCAAATATCGATCTGGGCCCAGACACACCCATCAGCACACCCATTTCAGCTCCCAGCTTTTCAGCCCCACCAAGTCAACCCTGCTTCAAGGTGAGCAGTTGGCAGGGGGGGACAGGGGGGGCTACCAGGCTGAGAAACTCCCACACATGTGGGAAACTGCAGAACGCAGCAGGAGGGGCTGGTCCCACCCAGCATGAGAGCTCTGGCACCTCAAGCACATCCTCTGTCTGGTCCGAGGTAAGGATGGTGACCTTGACCTTCTGCCCGTTAGAGAGCAGCACTTCCAGCACCACCTCCTCTGTGGGGATCTGCTGTGTCTCCTGGAGAGAGAAACAGGACTGGCACCCTAGCCCTTGGCCACAGACTGAGGGCCTCAGACCACCCACAGCTCTGCCCCCTCACCTGCTGGGCCTTGCGCAAGAAGCTGTTGAAGGTCTCGCTGCCTCCCAGTGTTGGGTCCTGCCGCACTGCAGGAAGGGGCAGGGCATGAGGAGTCAGGAGTCCCATGGGAAGGGGCAGGGATCCACATCAGTGCCTGGCCCTTCTGCAGCCCCTCAGTTTGCCCTCAGACTGCATGCTGGGGCAGCCAGGGACCCCCTGCACATTTCCCCTATGCTGGTGCAGGACAGGCTGGGACAGGAGCTGGCATCCAGGGGACAAGCCCACCAAATGCCAGCACTAGACTGGGAGTTACAAGATGGGCCACAGTGAATGAAGCGGTGCAGGGGGGAAGCCATGGGCAGTGCCCCAGTGCCCTGCACAACCAGGCCAGGGCAGGCCCAGCTTACCAGCCTGCATGTACTTCTCCAGCTGCTCCCGTCGCTGCTCTACCTCCACTGGGGTGAGCGTGAATATCTTCTTTGGGGGAAAGGCTGGGACCACATTGGCGCCATACTCCTTCCGTAACTAGGATAAAAACAGTGCTGCACTGCAAGAGCCTCCAGGGAGATGGTGGCCACCCTGATCTTCTACCCTAGCTGATCCCCAGGGACCTAGCAAGGGGAGCAGAGAGCTTGCCAGCATCCCTTATCCACGTGGGAAGCCAGCAGCATGCAAGAACCCAGATGGAATGTCACAGACCAGGAGTGGGCACCTCAGCACCCACCGCCCTCCCTACCTGCTCGTGCAGGCCCAGGAGCTGGCTGTAGCGCACTCGGCAGTGCAATACCCCGTTCACGTGGATGTTGTAGGCCTGTGGGGAAAGAGGCCAGTCAGATCTCAGCACCCGTCCAATGGAGGAATCCCAGGACCTGCCCAGCTCGGAGCACACTGGACACCAGGAAGCACCCAGGAAAAGGCAATACACCTGAGGACCCTGTCAAGGGGCAGATGGTCAAAATTGTTCAGGAAGTATGAACATATCCAAGAGATGTGCTCACTGGACACGAGGAAGCTCTAACCTTGTGGCTGCCCAGCCATGGGGAGTACAGAGCCACACTGCAGCCTCACAGATATGGGTGTCCCCATGCCAACAGACAAGGACATCTCTCCCCACTCCCAGGGGTTCACAAGGAGCTGGTGGTCCCTGGCTGTGCCTCCTCTGCTCTAGCTCAGCTCAAACTCTGCCACTGTCAAGTCCCCTCAAATGTCCTTACACAAATGATCCCCTCAGTCCCAAGACATGATTCAGACCCTCTCCAGGGTCTGAACACCTCATCATAGCTAGAGTCCTTGCAAGGGACTGCACTGTCCTCTCAGGTCCTGCCATCCCCAGAGCAGTGTTTGGGAGGGCGAGAGGATAGACATGAGCCTACAGCAGCCCAGCCTCCCATGGATGCCCCCAGTGCCCTCCTGCTCCTGAGTGTTGGGACTGCCCAAGGCTCAGCAGAGGTCCCAGCCCAGCCAGGCTGGAGCTCACACTGGTACCTCCCAACTCAAAGGCACCAGCCCAGTGGTTCAGGGCTGCTGCAGAGGAACCAGGAGGTGGTACAGGCAGCACCCACGCCTGCCCACATCAGGGCTCAACATGAGATCACAGATGCTGCCCAGCCCCTGGGCTGACCAAGGGCTCTCCCCAGGGTCTCCCTCAGGCCTGAAGAGCCTCTGAAACAGCAGAGGGCAAAGTGCAGGGGGGTCACGGGTCCGAAATGCCTCGAGGGCTGCCAGCTCCTTCGGCCCCTGAGCAACTGCACCTCCTGCAGATCGCCAGGTCTCTCCATCGCTGCTCACCACCGCGTCCGTGCCCCAACTCAGGCTCCCGAAGGGGATCCCTCGGAGAGAGATTTTGGCACAAGGGGGAAGCATGGGTCTCTGCGGGGTCGTGAAGCCCAGGACTGCCCACCCTTACCCCGAGAGCACTGATCCGGACCCTCCGCCCAGCCTGGGGGCTCTGCCCGCCGCTGCTCGCCCCAGGAAAGGGGTATGGGCACTCGACGGCCACCGCCACTCGACAGCAGCGTCCCCCGGCTCCTCTCTAGAGGCGCTCACGGCGCAGGGAGCAAAACAGGAAGCCGGGATAAACGGACGGACGGGCGGGCCAGGATGAGCCGGAGCTGCGGATGATACCGGACGGGCCCTTGCGGACTGTCCACCCCCGCCCGCGGCGCCTGGGGCAGGGCAAGGTCCAGACATCCCTGTGGCGGTCCCAGGGACCTCCCGCGCCCGTTCCGGAGGCGCGGGGGCGACGGGGCCCAGTCCCTGCCCGGCCCTGGCACAAGGCGCCGGCTGAGGATAGCGGTGGGCCGGGACCTGCCCGCCTCGCCCGGCCCCAGTCCCGGTCCTGATCCCGATCCGCCACCGCGCCGGGGCTGCGGGCCCGCACGGCCCCACCGAGGTCGCACCGCACTCGGGCCGCGGGGCCGCGCCACCCACTCGGCTCCGCGGGACGGCTCCATCCCGCGGGACAGCTCCGCTCCCTCGGTCCCGCTCACCACGTAGGCGGCGGCGCCGCCGTCCCCGGCGCGGGTCTCGGTCTCGGGAATGGAGAAGTGCATGGCCGGGCCGAGCGCGCCCCCGCTACCCGCCTCCCGCCGCCGCCATCTCGGGCCAGCACTCCCTGCGATGGCGCGGCCGGCAGCACCGCCCGCCCCAGAGCCGCCCCGCTCCGCCCCGCCCGGGGCCGTCGCTCTCCGCCCGCCCCGCTTCGCCCCGCTCCGCCCGCCCCGGGGATGCCCTGCCCACCCCGCCCCGAGCCCCCCCTCCGCGCCGGGGCTGAACGCGCGCCCAGCCGTGAGTGCCCAGGGTGGGACAGGGCCGGGGAGGCGGGGCCACGGGGAGGGGCCCCCGGGATGGACCGGCCCCGCACCGGTAGGAGTGACGTCATCGCGTCACGCAGAGGAGCCCGAGCGTCACAACGGCTTCCGCGGAGCTGTCTGGCCGGCAGGGGGCGCTGGAGGCGGGCGCACGGGCGCCATGGCGGAGCGGGAGGGTGAGTGCGGGACGGGACTCGGGGACCGGCACCGGGACGAGACCCGGCCCCGCTCACGCTCCCGTCATTCTAGGTAAGAACCCCGAGGGAGCTGCGCCAGTGCCGGCGGGACAGCAGGTGAGCGGGGCCGGGGCTGGTGTGAGGCCGGGGCTGGGGACCGGGGTCGGGGCCGCCTGACGGTGTGTGCCCACAGGCCCCGGAGCTCTCCCGGGAGGAGAAGCTGCAGCTGCGGAAGGAGAAGAAGCAGCAGAAGAAGAAGAAGAGGAACGAGAAAGGGCCGTCGGCCGAGCTTGCGGAGCTGGGTGCGCCCCCCGAGCCGGAGCAGCCGCGGGGTGAGCGCCGCCGTCCCCCCGGAGCTCCGAGCGGGGCAGCGCTGGGCCGGACCCGCGGGTGTCCCGGGCTGGCAACGCGTGGAGCCGGGAGTGTCTTCCAGCGGGACCCCCGGAGTGTATCCCCACTCCGGGCCCCAGTCCGGGCCCTCGGACATCCGCGTTGCCGTAGCGCGGGGCTGAGGGCGTGGAGCCCCTCCCAGCGCACTCCCTGCCGCGGGCTGCCCCTCGCACTGGGCTGCATCTCCCAGCGAGGCTGGGCACAGACTCCCCCTTCCTCCCCCGCAGCAGCTGTTCAGCCCACGTCCCCGCCTGCCTCGGCTGATGGCCCCGGTGATGGCGAGAAACCCACGGGAGGCAAGAGCAAAGCGGAGCTGCGAGCCGAACGCCGGGCCAAGCAGGAGGCTGAGCGGGCCCAAAAGCAGGCCAGGAAGGCAGAGCTGAGCCAGGCAGCCACGACGGCCAAGCCCCGCCAGAGCCCCACCGAGCCCCAGTCCAGTAAGGCTGTCATCACCACAGGGTGCAGAGGGTGGGTGAATGGGATGGGAGGGTCTGGGGTGGGCACAGGCAGAGGATGCCCTTGTGATGCATCCACCGTCTGGGTGCTGCCCTGCCTTCAGTCTGTCTGTGGTCTGGGTTCTGCCTGTCCCTGGGTGCTGCCTCTCCCTGCTCTGCCTTCCCTGAATTTGGAGGTGCACCAAAGCAGCTTGGCCTCACCTCAGCTGTCTTCACAGTGGTGAAGCGGCTGCCGGAGCACATGCAGGTGGATGACCCTGCTGCCCAGAGGAAATTGGCCAAGAAGCTGGAGCGGCAGCAGGTAGGAGGAGGACTGGGTGACAGGCTGCACACCTGGGGGAGCTGTGCTGCAGAGGGCCTGGGTGGGCACATGGTGGGACCAGGGCCTGCTCTCTGAAGGCAGAGGGGAACTTTGCATGCCCTGAGCAAGTGCTGGGCGTGACTGGTGGCCATGGAATGAGTTGAGCACCGAGTGAGCCATCACAACACTTGGCTGCAGGTACCTCTGAGGCAGGACTATGGCACCAAGGTCAACCTGTTCTCCCACCTCCACCAGTACAGCCGGAAGAAGCCGCTGACACAGCAGATGAGGTACAAGGCCTCCCCAGCCCAGGTCTCTGGCAATGCTAGGCTCTGCTTTGGCTGGCCTGGCTGCAGAATGGCTCTGGAGGAGGGGTGTTGTAGTCCTGCATGTGGGATATGCCTGATGGAGTGGTGGAGGACGTTTTGCTTGCTTTGGGGAGTGACAGTAGGGGCAGCCCAATATATTTCCTGTGAGGTGAGTGCAGGGTCATAGGAGAGGGCTGTGGGGTGAGCCTGGCTCCTCAGGTTACCGCCAGCTCCCTTCCTGGGACGTCCCTCAGGTTATTGGGTTGGGGCTCATCAATGGGTTGAGTGTTTTGGGCTGCAGAGGTGCTGACATCTCCCTCCCACTGGTCCCTGCAGCATCCCCTCCACAGTGATCCACCCTGCAGTGGTACGCCTTGGCCTCCAGTACTCCCAGGGCATCATCAACGGCTCCAATGCCCGCTGCATCGCACTGCTGGAAGTCTTCAAACAGGTACCTGAGCAGCTACCTGGCCGCAGGGGCATTTTGCTGGGTGCAGCTGTTCCTGTTCCCTGACTACTGAGGCTGTATCTGTGGTCAGTCATCATCATCCTCTTCCTTTGGATCATGCCATGGTGGGGTCCTTTTCTGGCACTGCCACTGCTGTTTTGGGTCCCTGGAGCACCCTTTGCCACTCCAGGCAGTGTGTCAGGCTGTGCAGGACGTGTATCTCAACTGCAGCCCGTCAGGCAGGGTGCTTGCATACCCTACTGTGATGTGCCCTGAGATCATGCTGCCTTTCTACTTGTCTCAGCTGATCCAGGATTACTCCACTCCCCCCAATGAGGAGCTATCACGAGACTTGGTGGCCAAGCTGAAGCCACATATCAGGTGAGGGCTCCCAGCGTCAGAGCAGAGCGCCCAAAGCTCCCCAGAGTGTGGTCCATTGTTCACGTCTGTGGGTTGCAAACTCTGGCTGACTTTCCCAGGGTTCTGCCTTCCTGCCCACCCTCCCTCCCCATCTTGGCCCTCCAGGCTTCTTTGGAGCTAAGTCCATTTCTTCTGCAGTTTCCTGAACCAGTGCCGGCCACTCTCAGCCAGCATGGGCAATGCCATCAAGTTCCTCAAGAAGGAGATATCATGCCTGCCTGACACCCTGAGAGAGGAGGAGGTGAGTGGCCTCGCTGAGTGGCAGGCTCCAGGCCCTGTGGGAAGGAGCTGAGCCGTGATGGGATGCAGACTGGGAACAGTGCTGCAGTGGAGTTGAAAGCTTGTTACCCAGGGAAAGAGTCTGATCCCCACCTGGATCAAATCAGGGAGTTGCAGAGAGCAAGAAAGTCTGTATGTGAGGTCTGTCTGTCCCCAGGCAAAGGAGAAGCTCCAGGACATGATTGACAAATACCTGCGAGAGAAGATTGTCCTGGCAGCTGAGGCCATCTCAAGGTCTGCCTTTGAGAAGATCAATGACCATGACGTGATACTGGTGTATGGATGGTGAGCACAGAGTGCAGGCAGCCAATCCAGCGGGTAGGAGGAGGGAATGGAACAGCATGGGAGGTGAGGCTGTGATGGTCCTGCACAGGGTGCAGCACTGTCCTACCTGGTATGTCTGAAGTTGGATTCCAAGAACCCCAGAGTCACAGCTCCCTTCACCCAGGACACTTACAGAACAACCAGGGTTGTTCACTGTATTTTAAACAAACTGCAACGAAGTCAAGTGTCAGGAAGCAAAAATATGGAAGTTTGTGTCCCAGGAAGTAGAGGTGGGGAAAAGAACCAGAGACTGCTGAAGCAAGAGTCCAGGTATGATTTGTATCTTGGGCAGAGGAAGGAGCAGGGGCAATGCACGCCTCGAGTGTTGTGAGAGGGAAACTGGGAGAGGCTGTGGAGTGGCAGAGTCCCTCGTGGTGGTCAGTGCTGCTTCCAGGGAGAGCTGAGAATTCACTTTTCCCAGGGTTGCTTCCTTGTGCAGAGACAGGGAGAAAGGCCCTGGGAGCCATCATGGCAGGAGGGTCCTGGAAGGGGCATCACTCATGAGGATGAGGGTGGATATCGTGGCCAGGTGGGAGCCTGGTCTGATGGGACAGGGCAGCTCCTGACTGGCGCCCATCAGCTCCTCCCTGGTGAACCGTACGCTGTGCGACGCCCACACCAAGAAGGGCCGCGCGTTCCGTGTGATCGTGGTGGACAGCCGGCCACGCCTGGAGGGGCGGGAGACGCTGCGCCGCCTGGTACGGAAGGGCATCCACTGCACCTACGTCATGATCAACGCCATCTCCTATGTGTTGCCTGAGGTGAGGGGCTGTGCCAAGGATGAGGGAGGCTGCAGTGTGATTGAAAGTGCTGACAGATCCCTGTGCTTCCCTGACAGGTGTCCAAAGTGCTGCTGGGAGCCCATGCACTCCTGGCCAACGGCTCTGTCATGTCCCGTGTGGGGACGTCGCAGATCGCACTGGTCTCCAAGGCCTACAACGTGCCCGTCCTGGTCTGCTGCGAGACCTACAAGTTCTGCGAGCGGGTGCAGACAGATTCTTTTGTCTCCAATGAGCTGGGTACAGCTTCTGTCCCCTTCCTCCCACCTGAAACCTTCTCTCCCACTCCCTGCTGTGGACCCTAACAGGCTGCTCTGCCCTGCCATCCCTCTTCTTGGGCAAGCGGCCACCACTTGCAGGCAGGGGCACCTGGCAGGCAGTGGTGGTGTGTGCTGCTCCAGGGGCAGGATGGAGAGGTGCTGTCCCTCCCCCTAATCCTGATGGCTTCTCTGCTCTCTGCAGATGACCCTGATGACCTGATTGTGCTCCGGAAGGGCCAGGCCCAGCTTGGGGGCTGGGCAGAGAACAAGTCCCTACGCCTTCTCAACCTGGTCTATGATGTGACGCCCCCAGACCTGGTGGATTTGGTCATCACAGACTTGGGCATGATCCCATGCACCTCAGTGCCTGTGGTCCTGCGTGTTAAGAATGTGGATCAGTAGTCAGGGCAGCTGAAAGGACACTAATAAACCAGGCCCCCAGTACTCTGTGTGTGCCATCTGTGGTGTGGCAGAGCCCTGGCACTCGTGTCATCCATGTCACCACTGGAACAGCTCTGCACCTTCACTGGGGCCTCTCCTCTCACTCCAGGCTACAGCAAGGACGGGTCATCCCTGTCCCTAGGCCCCTCCTCTGGGAAAACGGTGACAGTGTGGTGATGGCCTCTGGCTTACCCTCCTCGGAGATTCGGTGACACTCGGGCTGTGCTTCTAGCAGACCCCTCGGGCTGAGGGAGAGCCCGGGTCCCTCTGTCCATGGCCTCTGGCAGCAGCCGCAGAGCAGGCCCTTCCCCCGGGGCCGGCCTGGCGGTAGGCGGCGCCCGGGGCGCTGAGGCCGTGGGGAAGCGCGGCCGGTGGTGCCGCACGGCCCGAGCGGGACCGGCGCGTGGCTCCGGGACCGGCGGGGGCGGGACCTGCCGCGAGGGGGCGTGGCCATGTAAATCACACCGCTGCCTTCCCCGCCGCTGCTCCGGCAGGTGGGGGTTCAGCAGAGACCTCGTGGGGCGTGCCCATGCAAATCAGCCGCCGCCGCGCCGCACGACGGACACAGCCGGCGCAAAGGCGCCGCTGCCCTCGCCGGCCGGACCGTGCGGGAATTACAAACGCGTACTTACCGCGCAGGAAGAAACTAATATCAGGCAGGTCGCTGTCCCTGGTCGAGGGTCGTTACGCTTCGGCTGTGCTGACTCCTGCGGAATCCCCAAATGCAGTGAGCTCGGCTGCATAACTGATGGTAGGGGAGATTGTGTTCGCATTCTCCCTGGTTTCGTTGTTTGGAGAAGAGTAGTTATCAGGCTTAGCTGCAGGTAGTGTGCTTATGTTGTTTCTCGGTATTCCCAATTGCAGCCGATATTCCTGAAACCATCTTTCTCCACTTTCTTCCCGCACTGACGTGCTATCTCGCTTGCCAGGATCGGCTGCAGGCGCGGCAGCCGTGTTGCTGGCCCGACTCCAGGGGGCCTCGGCGCCCGGTCTCGGCCCCATCTCCATGTGTGCGGAAGAGGCCCAGCCTGCCCTCTCCCGGCTCCAGCCCGAGGGTCGAGAAGAGCCTCCGGCCCGACTGCGCGCTCGGACTGCGGTGGGACGGCAAGACTCGGGTGAGCGTCCCGGCCCACACACCGAGCTCACGGGAGGGACGGATGGGGGCAGAGACTTCGTCTGAATCGGGATGCGTCAAATTCCCACGCTCTGGAAGTCCGGCAGTACTCACGGACTCGACCGGGTGTGACCCAGACAGTGCTCACCGAGCGGGACTGGCATCTCCCCGGGCCCCTTCCTCAGCGATTACCCGTTCCACCGGGATGTTTCCCTGATCCTGCAGACATGGTGTGGGACAGGCCGGAATCGTCCCGGCTTAAAACGCAGCCGTCTAGAGGCCCCGTTTAGGGATCCGCTGGCCAACTACTGCAGGGAACGGGCATATGTCTCCCGGGCACCGGCAGCGCCTGTTCGGAGAGACTGCCCTGGGATGCTCCTGAAACCCCTGCTATTCTCAAACTGCGCACCGAGAGCACGACCGAATTGCCCTCGCTATTTTACCGCCCTGCCGGAGAGTTCCGGACTACTCGCCGATCGCCCCCGACACCCGCGGTCCCAGGTCCCACGGCTCCCGCGTCCCTCACCCCATCCTCGATGCAGTGCTGGGCTGTCCACTGTCCTCTGATCATCAGCTCCAGCATTACCCGCGACCATCGTGGTCAGAGGATCCGCTGCGCTTAAGCGAACGCTGCAGTGGAAAATCAGTAACCACAAAACCCGCGGTTTACTTCCGCACTATCTTTTTACCAAATAAATCAGGGGAGAGCGCGAACGCAGTCCCCCACTACCACAAATTATGCAGTCGAGTTTCCCGCATTTGGGGAAATCGCAGGGGTCAGCACACCCGGAGTGCAAGGGATGAGCCTCGCCCTGGGAAAACCACCTGCTTGATCATGGTGTCTCCCCTGCCAGGTAAGTATGAGCTCACACCCCCAACCCACACCGCCCCTGCCCGCCGCACGCCCCCACAACACACGGCCACCCCGAGCCCGGCCCCGCACCGAACCGGCCCCGCGCTGCGCCAAGGCCCGCACGGCCCGGCCCGCGCAGCGCCCGCGGACGCGCGAGGGCAGCGGCGGCTTTGCGCGCGCTGTGTCCCGTCATGCCGCGCGGCAGCGCATCTCATTTGCATGGACACGCCCCATAAGGCCCCGCTCACGGCCCACCCCACACTCGTCGAGTCCTTGTGACGTCATCGTTTTGGCCATCCTCGGTTCCGGTTCCGGCTGGTGGCGCGGCCCGCAACGGGGCGGCAGCTCTGAGAGCCCCCGATGGCGTCAGGCGCCACCCGCGGGCCGCCGTGCCGAGAGCGGAGTCTCCGGGCGCGGCCGGGACGACGATTGGGTTCTGCTGGGAGGAGTCGGAGCCGTAGTGGGGAGCGGGAGGGTGAACAGAGAGTACTCCGTATGTACCGGGGGTGGACGGGGCGAGGCGGGGGTGCTCCCCGGGGTACGAGGAGGTGCCGCTATATCCGGTGCTGCGGGACCGAGTCGTGCCAAGGGATCTTGCTGCGTTCTGGTGCTAATTCCAGTGTTTTGGGGCAGGGGAAGAGCTGCCGGCGGGAGATCTGGACTGCGAGGATGAAAGAGAAGCTGCCAAGTCCCCGAAAAAACCCGCGAGGCCCCAAGTCAGTCCCGACGGGGCGGCGGAGGGGCGCGGCGAGAGTTCCGCGAACGGGGCGGTGCCATCCCCCGGGGCCGCCAGAAAGCGCGGCAGGAAGGGCAAGGCCGAGATGTTGCTGTTGGAACTGTCCCAGGCCCCGGAGCCCATCCGGGTGCAAAAGGTGTTGAGGAGCAGCGAGGAGGGGGACGGCCGTGAGACACCTCGGGGCGGGCGGCCCAAGAGGAGGGCGGCCAAAGTGTAAGTGGTGGTGACGCTTGGGGTGTGGGGGCACCTGTGCTCTAGAGAGCTGGGAATGTTCGGCCTGGAGAAGAAAAGGCTCCAGGAAGACCTTAAGCCTCTTCTGGTGCCTGAAGGGGCACCAAAAAAGCTGGAGAGGGCCTTTGGACGAGGGCCTGTAGGGACAGAAGATAGTAGAATGGCTTCCCACTGCCAGAGTTAGATAGGATATTGGGAAGAAATCCTCCCCTTTGATGGTGGTGAGGCCCTGGCACAGGTTATCCAGAGAAGCTGTGGTTTCCCCATCCCTGGAATTTTTCAAGGCCATGTTGGATGGGCCTTAGAGCACCCTGGAAGGTGTTGCTGCAGGCGGTTGGAACTAGATGAGCTTTAAAGTGTCTTTCAACCCAAACCATTCTCTGATTCCATAATTCGATGAGCTCTGTCTCCCCAGAGGGTCTCAGTGTCTTTCCTGTAGGACTTTGTCCCATGTTGGTGGGATGTACTGATTCCTCACAGACCAGTCCTTTCCCACTTTAGGGAATGTGTTTGGATCCAGGAGCCCCAGGCAGGGGCAGCAGCTGCCCATGGCAGGAGGAATTTCCTTGGTTCCTGACAGAGCAGGAATTTATTAGTGGTAGCAGGGCAAGCTCCAGGGAGTATGGGGTGGGGGCAGGCATGTGCTCAGATCCACTGCCCAGACCATGGGCTGGAGGGTGCATCCACAGAGTCCTGGAGGGAGGGAGGCAGGGCTGGCCCACCCCTGTGTCACCTTGCCACTAACCTCCAGGCACTGCTCTGGTGTCCCAGGGCTTTGCTGTACCTGCAGGAGCTGGCAGAGGAGCTGATGTCTGCGTGCCAGCCCCCTGCTGCAGCCGAGGGGGCACCGGAGCTGGAGCCTGAGCATGTCCAGAGGAAGCGCCGGAGCCGGAGGAAGAAGGAGGAGGACACAGACAGCGATGACCCCGCACGAGACGCTGACTTCGTGCCCTCGCAGGAGGTGCTGCGGGCAGAAGAGGAAGAGGAGGAGGAGGAGGAGGAGGGCAGCGACACGCTGTTCAGTGAAGCATCAGAGCCAGAGCTGGAGGCACCTCGAGGGCACAGCGGGAGGACAGCGGCCACAGGGGTGAGGGCAGGGGCAGAGCCTCTGCCTGGGCTCCTTCTTGCCTGTGTCCCAGCACCAACAGCTCCAGATGCCTGTGCTGCCCCACAGTTTCCCTGCTGCCAGGGCAGGACAACTGGGACAGGGGTGGCACATGGGGGTGGCACATGGGGCCAGAGGCAGCTCTAGGTGAGGGCTGGTGGAGATGGGAGCAGGGACAGGTCTTCTGGGAGAGGAAGTAGGGCCTGTGCTCCTGCTGGAGCAGTGGGAGGTAGAGGAAGGTCCTGAAGGGGTCCTGGCCTCCTGGAAGTTCCCATAGTGGAGCTGTATGTCTTTAGCCCAGTATGGTATATTGACAGTGGCTGGGGAGAGCTCTGTTCTTGGGGGCTGTGGTGGTTCCCTTTGGGACAGGTGGGTCCCCCAGGGCTCAGGGCTTGCTCTGAGTCTGCTCTTGTGCCCAGAGATCCAAGCCCCAGTGCCGAGGCCTTGCTCCCAACGGCTTCCACAACTCCATCATGGCCCCAGTGGAGAAGAGCTCCAGCCTTACCTGCAGCCTGTGAGTGGGGGCTCGGGGTGCTCGAGGCTCAGGGGGCTACAGGGAGCAGTGAGTGTGTGTGTGTCCTGGTACCATCACTGGCACAGATACAAAGGAATGTCAATATTCCACTGGGATGGGACACAGTTGGGTCGAGGGGGTTGCAAAGGGCAGGGGGTGTGCTGTAGGAGAGGAGGTTGTGCCACAGGATACAAGTACAGGGTGCTGCTCATGCCATGGGAGGGGATGTGAGGAGGGGCTGCTGGCCATGCCAGGTGCAGGGCCATGGCTGAGATTTGGCATGCACTGCAGGCGGGAGCAGAAGCACTCTCAGTGGGAGTTCCCCGACTGGATCCCAATGGCACACAGATGGACGTGTCTTTCTGACAGGTACCATGGGAGCAGGGCCAGAGGAAACATGGGGCAGGTCCCAGCAGTGTCTGGGGTGAGCAAGGGCATGGGGGGGGCTGTGCTCCCACACCCCTCTCTGTGTCTGCTGTGGGCTTTGGGGATCTCTTGGATTTGGCAGTGGAGCCATGTGGCCAACAGCAGGGCCTCTCAGGCCATGTGGAGGCTGGGATGATGCTGGGGCTGTGCTGGTTGGGTGAGGGGTGGGGAGACCTCCTCTCACCTTCTGCCTGCACAGTGAGGCTGCTCCGTACCTGCCAGCAGAGGAGAAGTCTCCCCTCTTCTCCATTCAGCGTGAAGGCATCAAGGACGACGGTGCCTTGTACAGGTTAAACAGGTGTGTGATGGGGTGTCCCCAGGCCCAGCAGGGTGTTGGCTGTCAGGCTGTCCCCTGCCTATCGTAGCAGTGGCTGTCATGTTGTCCCCAGGCCCAGTGGGACAGTGGCTGTCAGGGTGTCCTCAGGCCTGTCTGGGATCTGTGGTTACCCCCAGGGTTTCATCCATGAGTTGGGCAGCCAGCCTGTACTGTGTCCTGAGCTCCCACCAGCCCCTGCCCCAGCTCTGCAGAAGCCCTCACTCCTCTCCCCCCACAGGTTCAGCTCTCTGCAGCCCCACCCAGAGCGCCTGGATGTCTCCTTCTTCGTGGGCGGCCCGGTGTGGGCGATGGAGTGGTGCCCGACCCCAGAGGGCTCTGCAGCCCCGCAGTACGTGGCCGTGTCCTGCCACAGGAGCATGGAGGAGACGCACAGCATGTCTGGGCTTCACTCAGGCCCTACACTCCTGCAGCTCTGGGGCCTGGGTGTGCTGCAGACGGAGCAGGGGTGAGTGGCCGGGCCTGGGGCTGGGGCTGAGGCCTGCCCAGATCTTAAGTCCCTCTGTGGCTGAGTGGGTGGTGACTTGTACTCTCCCAGAGCCACCAGCCACAGCCTGAATCCCAAGGAGGCTGTGCTGGTGTCCAGCTCTGCTGGTGGTATACACTGGTATGTATTGGAGCTGCTGGGCACCAGCTGCCATGTTCCTCATGGCTGAACTCATGCCCACAGCTCTCCCAACAAAGCTGGGCTGGCCTATGCCATCGCTGCTGACTACGGCTGTGTGTGGGACATGAAGTTCTGCCCCAGTGGTGCCTGGGAGCCACCCACCACAGCCCGGACGGTGAGTGCTGCTCAAGGGCTGCCCTTGGGTTCCCCAAGGGTCCTGAGAGGTGACCCCATGTCTGAGCCCATCTGTCCATCCCCAGCACCCACAGATGAGCCGGCTGGGCCTGCTGGCCGCCGCCTTCTCGGACGGCAGGGTGGTGGTGTATGCCCTGCCGCACCCTGGGGCCCTGCACCACGCCAAGACAACCCAGGTAAAAGGTAGGAAGAGCCACACCACCAAGCAGGGGCGTACTGGCCCTCCTCCTGCCGTGCCAGGGTGGGGCTGCAAGCCCTGGGCTGGGCACCTCTGCCCACAGGAGCCTGCTGTGCTGGGGACCTGCCAGCAGGACTGTGCTCCAGCCTGGGAGCTGCATGGTGGGGAAGTGAGCCCACCTGATCCCCAAGATTGGGACCTGCTGCCTCAGCCTGGCATCTGTCACAGGTATAATGCGGGATCTGAGGCTGCTTGCTGGGGGCCTGCTTTGAGTACTGTTGTGCCCAGAGATCCAAGCCCCAGTGGTGAGGCCCCACTTCCAATGGCTTCCACAATGCCATCATGGAATTCCAGTGGAGAAGAGCTCCAGCCTTACCCTCAGCCTGTGAGGCTGCTTTGGTTCTGTCTCGGGGACACTGGAGCAGCCTGGGTGGGGTGTAGCTCCTGGGCAGCCCACCAAAGCTGGGCACTGGGAGGGAACGCACAGCAGCGTCACTGTGGCCATAGCAGAGTGCAGGGTGTGGTGCAGTGAAAAATGTGTCCCCAGCCATTCCCCATCTCCCTGCTGCCAGAGCTGCTCCCTCCAGCCTGGCTGAGCCATGTGTCAGGGCAAGACAGGGAGCGCTGGGCCAGCTCAGGCTAATGGTGCCTGTAATAGACTGTGCCGGAGCTGAGCGGGATTGATGGCTGGTGCGTGCTGGCAGTGGGCACTCAGCCGTGGCCAACAGCCTGTGCTTTCATGCTGACAGTGGGAAATGGGCTCCCTGTGCTCAGGCACGGCTCCCAGCCCCCCCAGCATGTTGGCTGTGCCTGTGTTGGCTGTGGATGGCTGGGCCGCTGCCGCAGCCCCCACGTGGCGCGGTGTGATGGCGGGCCCACCCAGCTCCTGCCAGTGACGAGCCCAGCACATCATTGGCTGCAGCTGCACATACGGTCACTGCACCTCACGGCTGGGCGGGAGCGCTGGTTCCCAGCCACAGAATCAGTGCCAGGCTGTGATCACAGGCCCTGCTGGGAGCTCCCAAACTGGCATGGCTGAGCCCCTGGGGCACTGGGGACCTGCATTCCTGTGTTCTTGCTTGGCAGAGCTGAGGCTGTCTCCATGCCTCATCCTGGCTGTCACAGCTGTGCCAGGGAAGAGGCACAGCTTCTCCATATCTCTGCCCATGGCTGCCATGCTCCAGGCTGTGATGGAGAGGACAGCCCCATGCTGGAGGTTAGGGACCCCAGGCCCGAGGGATGTGGGACAGGATTCCCACAGCACTCATATTTGGTGTTGCTGGTGGGGGGGATTCTCAGACAAAGCTGGTGCATGGTGGTCCTGTGAGCATCCTACCCTGAGCTGTTGGGTGCCGGGTCTCTGCAGCCTGCCCTCCCCAGCCTGCTCTTTCCCTTCCTGGAGTGGTCACAGTCAGGTCTGGCCCCTGTGTGTCCCTTCGTTACCTTGACTTTGGTGCCAGCCATGCTGGGGCAGGAGCACATCAGTTCTGCCTACGGCACATTTCACGGGCTGCTTCCTCCAACACACAGGCAGGCCTGGTTCCTGGGGGTCCTGCCGCTGCCAGTTTGCTCCTCCACGTGCTTCAGTCCCTGCTGTGCTGGGGGCACTGCTCTGGGTGGACAGCAGGACAGGGACCGGGTGCCCTGGCCAGGGCCATGAGGAGCTGCAATCTAGGCTCCAGGCAGGGAGCTCCGAGGACAGCCAGTGCCTGCCCTGATCCCCTTCTGCTCTCTTCTAGATGGGTCCCTCCACAAGCACCTTATCTGCAAGGTCAGTGCTCCCCACCATGGTGATCCCTGTCAGGGCTGGCACCCGCCAAGCCCCTCAACCGGTGCAGGTGGCAAGCTTGGGGAACCCAAGGCACCTGCAGTGTTGGAGGGGCAGAGCAGTGTCATACTCCCACCCCAGGGATCCCATGCTTGTGGTATGGCTGGCACTAGTGTGGGGCTGTGATCCAGGGCTCTCCCTTGGCCCCCCAGGTGCAGTGCATCGCCACACTTCAGGTGGGCTCCATCCAGGCAAGTAATGCATCTGAGTGTGGGCAGTGCTTCAGTCTCTCCTGGATGCCTTCCAAGCCCCACCATCACCTGGCAGCAGGGTTTTATGACGGTAAGTCTCTTCCTTTGCCCTGCAGCAGCCCTCACCCTGGCAGAGACACTGGAGCCTTTTTCTCAGCTTCAGCTGGTGCTGGAACCTCTGCCCATCCCTGGGTCAGGGGAAGGCTTCTCTGGGCTGGCTGTTGTCATTCTCATGTACCTCCAGGCTGGTTGCTGGGTGTCCCTGTCTGTGGCTCTGGGCTTATCCAAATTTGTTGAACTTGCCTGGATGGAATTTTCTGCTAAGTTTCCAGTGATCCACAGCTCTGTGCTATGTTTCCAGGACCTGCTACCATGCTGTCTGCTTGGAGCCCCAGCTCCAGCCTGGCCATGTCCCAGCCTGTGCTGCTGCTCTGTCGTGCCACTGTCCTGCCCTGCTCCCAGCCCTAGCTCCAGCCTGGCTGCTGTGTTCCGCAGCTCCTGCAGCCCTGCCTGTGCTGCTGCTGGTCCCCACTGAAGCACCTGTGCCACTGGCAGTGCCTCATGGACACAGGTCTCTCCACAGGCACCGTGGCAGTATGGAACCTGCTCACCAAATCCCTGCTGCAGTGCGTGCACCAGCCTGACGCCTCCCTCAAGCTCTACCCTTTCCGGTGCTTTCTAGCCCATGACCACGCAGTCCGGAGCATTGAGTGGTGCAAGGCCGACAGGTGAGGGCAGGAGCAGGCACAGGTGCTGCCAGGAGAGGGGCTCCCTCCTGCAGGAGAAGGTCCTTTGTCAAGAAGGGCTCAGGAGGGACAGGTGAGGGCAGGAGCAGGCACAGGTGCTGCCAGGAGAGGGGCTCCCTCCTGCAGGAGAAGGTCCTTTGTCAAGAAGGGCTCAGGAGGGACAGGTGAGGGCAGGAGCGGGCACAGGTGCTGCCAGGAGAGGGGCTCCCTCCTGCAGGAGAAGGTTCTTTGTCAAGAAGGGCTCAGGAGGCCATGGTGCCATTGGCACTTGGTTCTCTGCAGCACTGCAGAGGTTGGGTTGGGCTTTCCAGGGTGAGAGCAGTTGAGCCACTGCAGGACTGGAGCTAACTGCTCCCCACGGCAGGGCAGGGCACAGCTCCATGCTGGGCTCTGAGTGCTGCCTTTCTCCTGGTTCTCAGCAACTTCCTGGTCACAGTAGGCAGCGATCGCAAGATCAAGTTCTGGGACCTGCGGCGGCTCTACGAGCCCATCAACAGCATCAAGCGGTTCCTGAGCACCGAGGTGGCTTGGCTGCTGCCCTACAATGGCATCACTGTGGCCCAGGACAACTGCTATGCCTCGTGAGTGCTGGGGGCCAGTCCTGATGCCAGGGCCTGGTCCAGCTTCCCAGTGGCCGCTCTGGCTTCCCCCTCCCTGGGTACCATGGCAAGAGCAAGCTCTGCTTGTTTTGGGTCACACCGCAGCAGCACAGTGTGATATCCCCTCTGCCATGCCATCCTGCAGCAGAGGCAGGGTGGGCCGAGGGATGGCCTACCCCTGGACTGGGCAACAGGGGTGCTGCGGGTTTGGGGTCTCAGTGAGTTCTTGGCCTCTGGGAGCTGCCTTGAGCAGCCTCGATTCTGTGACATGCTGCTAGAGCAAGAACAGCCTCCTCACCACCCTGGGCCAGTTCTGGGGGGAGGTGGGCTGTGCCTGGCTTTCACCATCCTGGTGACAGCAGAGTCAGGCATCCCATGCCTCATTCTGTCCCTTCCACCACAGGTATGGGCTCTGCGGGATCCACTACATCGATGCCGGGTACCTGGGCTTCAAGGCCTATTTTGTGGCCCCTCGCAAGGGCACTGTGTGGGTAAGGGCCAGTGCAGGGCCTTTCTGTCCCAGGGGCCAGGTCAGCACCAGCTGGGGCCCAGGCTTGCGGGTGGGGTGACGCTGCCTGGCTGGGGGTGGTGGGGACCCTGTGCCCTCCAGCCCTCTGCCCCTGCAGAGCATCTCTGGCTCAGACTGGCTGAACACGGTAGCTGCGGGTGACATCACTGGCGAACTGGTGGCAGCGGTGCTCCCTGACCTGGCTGTCAATCCTCTCAACATCAAGCGCTCCTCAGACCGCAGATTTGTAAGCAACCATTGTGCTCAGATGGCCCAGCCCAGCACACAGGGCCCATAGGGGTCGGGAGGGGGACCATGGGAAAAGTGTCCTGGCCCCCTATCTCACTGGTCCCTGGTGCTGCCTGTCTGCAGAGGAGCAGCAGGATCTCTCTCCACCCTACCCTGAGACCCCTCTCACCCGCAGCCGGTGTACAAAGCTGACCTTCTGCCCTGCAGCCCTGATGGGCCTGAGTGCGCTGAGCAGGCACTGCCCAGGACCCATCGCTACAGTGAGATGATAGCCAGGAGCTACATCCGATTCCAGGACACAGACCTGGTAGGAGAGGGAAGGGGGCATCCAGAGTCCAACCCATGAGCAGCACTTGTGGGGCTGTGGCTGGGTGGTGGGGGTGGCAGGGCCAGGAGATGCTGCTGGAGCATTGGGGCAGCCCCTTCCATCCAGCAGAGCTGAGATCATGGTGCATGCAATGCTCCTGCCTTGGGCCCACAGCCCAAGGTGCTGTCACCACTTTCCAGCGCAGCTTCCAGAACTTCCCAAGCCGGGAACCCATGCGCCGGATGCACGTGCAGGAGCTGAAGGCAGAACTGAGCCTTGACCGCCTGCAGCTGGAGGCCCTGCACAAGGTGAGGAGGCCAGGCTGAGCCTAGGCCCCAGCCCCAGTCCTGCACACAGATGGCTCTGCTTTGGGGGCCAGAGTCCCAGCATCACAGACCCCTCCCTTATGAACCCCTCTTTTTCCACAGGTGCGCTTCAGCCCCAACCTGGACTCGCAGGGGTGGCTGGTGTCAGGCGGGCAGGCGGGCATTGTGCGGGCACACTGCCTGGCAGGGCTGGCCTCCAGCGTGGGCCACCAGCTGTTCCCAGAATGTCGGGCTCGCTTCAGCTTCCTCTATGGGAATACATCCAGCAGCCCTGGCCCCCCCAAGGGCTCCCTGCTGACAGCAGAGTAGGGGCATCAGTCCCTCATGCTGCTGCCATGTGCTCACCCTGGGCAGGTGTTGGGGCTGGGGCCAGCTATGCTGGCCGGGGGCTGCAGCCCCTCAGTGCTGCTTTCCCAATGGGTGCCTGCTGCAGGAGGGGAAGCTGCTGCCAGCCATTCCCTGGGGTGCTCTGAACACTTGTCCTCGTCCTCTGGGCCTGGAAGGATCTATCTGCACTGTTTGGTCTGAGCTGGGCAGGGCTGGTGGGACCTACGCTTATCCCAGGGTTGAGGTGTGGGCCTGACCGCGCAGAAGTGCCCATGGGCTGCACCCACACGGTGCTGTGCTTGTGCTTGCCTCCATCCCCACTGTGCACTCAAGGGCAGGGATGGGGCCGGGAGCTGTGGAGTCGCTCACATTGAGCTTGGGTTCAGCTGTGCAGAATAAATGTGGTTGGTTTTGTATGGCTGTGGTGGTGCTGGCTCTAGGGTGGGCATGGCCAGTAGTTGTAGGGGCCCACCCCCAACTCCACCTCTTCCCTCCCCATGTCCATCTGTCTGATGCATTGCTGCTGCTGTTCCAACACATTTATTGGCAGCGCTGGCACCGCTGCTGGCACAGATGGACAGATGGACACCAAGGGCACAGACACAACTCAGCAGAGGGAATGGATCAGGCCCAGGCACAGCAGGATTCAGATGGAGCCCAGGCAGCAGTATGGGGGGCTGGGGCCAAGGCCAGGTCTGAGGTCCTCTATGGAGGATGTCTCTTCCTGTCAGGACAGACAGGCTCCCTGGGGACTGGGTGGTGGGGCAGGATTCCACCTCAGAAGCTGTAGCACAGCAAGGTGTGGAAGATCCCAGGGAGCCCCTGTGCTCCACAGGCCAGGCCATGTGTCCATCCCCCTCAGGACACTGCACTGGAGTTACTGTCACAGCCCAGGGCTCTGCAGCCGTGGGTTGGGTAGAGGGGAGGGTGAGATCTCAAGCACTGCCCTGCTCTAGCGCAAGGAGCTGGGGCCAGGGCCAAGCCTGGCCCAGTGTAGCAGCGGGTGGGGGTCTCAGGCACAGGGGTCCTGACAGTGGGGACAGCCTGCAGTCTCCTCCTGGTGCCGCTCCACCTGTACCGTGCACAAGGCAAAGCCAAACCTGCTCTGGAGCTGGGCCGTGACCTCCTGCAGCACCATTTCAGTGTCAGCGCTGGCATCTAGGAGCAGCGGGGCAGGGGCTCATTCCTGGCACGGCCAGTGAGAACCCCTAACCATGCCCTGTGCGGGTCACTCACCCACAGCCACGTGCACCGACACCGCGGGGTGGCTCAGCGTCAGCGCCCAGAGATGCAGGTCGTGGATACCCCGCACCCCGCTGGCCCCAAGCAGCACCTCCTTCACTGCATCGAACTCGAGGCCCCGTGGTGACCCTGCCAGCACCACCTGGTCACAGGGGGCCACCCTTGGCCCCCAGCCACAGCCCACACCTGGGTGAGAGCTCCCAGTGGAAGCCACTGGGGTTGGGGGCTTCCCCAGGGGAACCAGGCTGGGCATGGTGGCTCTGGGTGAGACAGCCTCACCTTGGAGCCAATGCATCTGCCTGGGGTGGAGAGGAGGGTCTGGGAGGATTCAGGGGATGCAAGGGAAGGACAGAGGTAAGCTGCCTCATGGGCAAAGTGCTGTGGCAGCTGCAGCTCCAGGAGCTCCTGTGCCCACCCTGCACCTGTGGTCTCGCACCCCTCTCACTCACTGCTCACCTTCCATGAGGACCCTGAAGACATCCCTGAGGATCGTGATGGTGGAGCCAAGGACGAAGACCGAGAAGAAGAGAGTGCTTATTGGGTCTGCAATCTTGCACTGGGGCTGCAAGAGAGCAGGGTATTTGTGAGTCTGGGGGCAGAGCCCACGTGGCACCCTGGGTGGGACTGGGAGAGCTGTTCCCACAGGCAGTGCTGGGGCAGTCCAGCCTGGGCACCTTGAAGTAGATGATGGTGGCAGCCACGAGGACACTGATGCTCTGCAGCAAGTCACCCACCACGTGGACGAAGGCTGCCCGCACACTGGTGCTGCCAGGCAGGGGGCCATGGCTGGGCTGGCAGGCCTCGGAGCTCTCCAGCTGCTCATAGGCCCCTGTGCCATGGCCATGGCCAGCAGGGGACTGGTGCAGGATGTAGGCCATGCTGGGGAGAGGAGGGCTGGCTCAATGCCACACCGACAGGACATGGGGGCCCTGCTGGCCCTGCTTGGGCAAAGGGGGCACAGGCAGTCACACCTGGGTCTTGGGACAGTGGAGTGGGGCTGGAGGTGCAGCAGGGCTGGAAGGTATGCAGGAACAGGACAGGGATTTGGTTATGGGGCTCCTGACAGGGCTTGGGAGGTGCTGCTTGGGGGACCAGGGAATGTGGGGCATGGGGATTTAGACACACAGACTGGAAGCCCCAAGTATATGGGGAACAGGGAAGTGGGAGAGAAAGCACCTGCGGACACAAGGCTGGTGCTCAGAGACATAAGGTTACCTGGGGGCACGGTTGGGGTTCTTGGGGGTCCAGGGGCATAGGTGGGGCAGGATTCAATCTGATAGTGCACAGGGACCATGGGTGAGCAGCCCCACATGGGACATACACTAGATTGACGCCAACGGCGCAGGCGGATGTGGCCAGCATGGCTCGTGCCTCGATCTCGTAGTCATTGCTGATGATGCGGGCGGCCGCCAGATAGACGAGGGCTGCGGTCACAACCCAGATAGAGAGGACAGAGGCCAGCGCACCCAGTGTCTCTGTGGGATGGGACCCATCAGCACCCACCCCGGCCATGGGAGTCCCATGGAATCCCATGGGGCCGTGCCCCTCAGCTCACCCGAGCGGTGCCAGCCAAAGGTCATGGTCTTGGTGGGTGGACGGTTGGAGACCCAGAGGGAGAAGAGGCTGACGGACATGCTGCCCATGTCTGTTAGCAGGTGGGCTGCATCCGTCATGATGGCCAGGCTGTGTGCCAGGTACCCACCTGTGGGCACAGAGCAGCTGGCACCCTGCACCCCACCGGCAGCCCCCCACCCTGGCCTAGCCCCATTACCTATCACCTCCCCGACCATGAAGAGGCAGCAGACAGCACAGGCGACACTCAGCTGCTGGTGGGCCTGGAGCCTGCCCTGCCCAGGGCTGGGGGTTGGGGGGCTGCAGCGGCAGTGGGGAGCTGGAGCTGGGGGGGCCGGCAGTGCCGAAGGGTCTTGAGAGCCTGTGAAGAGACTAGGGGCAGGGGTCACTGCTGGCAACACCGGGTCTGGTGCTCCTGCCCGGAACCCCCGAGGGTCCTGCTACTGCCCAGTGGTACGCAGCCAGGCAGTCAGTCGGCCACCTGCAGAACCGCCCCCCGCCCCAAGCGGCACGAGCAGCCGTGGGACCGGCAGCAGCAGTAGCAGGAGGCGGTGGCACGGGGCTCACGCGGAATCGGAGCCTGGAGTGGTGCGGGTACCCGCGGGGAGGTGCTGGTGGGAGCCAGGTGTTGTGCCTGGGGCCGGGCTGCGGGACAGGCCACCGATGCGGAGACATGAGGCGTGGGGAAGGGGCGGCGGGAGCCGAGGTCCTGGTGCGTGGGGCAGCAGTGCGGGAGGGGGGACGGACAGCCCACCGGGACGGGGGCTAATGAATGGACGGTACCGGTGTGGGCGGGTGATGGATGGACGGTACCGGTGTGCGTAGGTGACGCTTGGGCGCCGATGGGTGCTGGATGGACACCCGAGGGGGGAGCAGGACTGGCGCACCGTCGGGCTGGTTCCGCTTGAGCGGAGGTGCCGGTGGCAGGGTGACCGTGCAAGTGGCGGACAGTCAGGGCTGGTGTGGGGACTGCGGAGCTGCTGATGTCCGTGTCGGATGGATGAAGGCACGGGGGCGGGCGGGGAGGGACGTGCCAGGGGTGCCGGTGTCGGGTGGGAGCTGGGCGGTGCGCGACGTGCCGTGGGCTTGCGGGTGCCGGGGGAGCTGAGGGCGATGGAAGTGCCAGGGGTGATGGGGGAGCAGGTGCCGGCCGTGCGAGTGCAAGAGGACCGAGGGCTGCAGATACGGGGGATAATGGAGGTGGCAGTGCGAGGAATTGCCGGGAGCCCTGGGAGGGGATGGGGTGCCGGGGGTGATGGTGCCGGGGTAATGGGGGTGCCGATGATGGAGGTGTTAGTGCCGGTAATGGGATTGTCGGGACGATGGTGTGCCGGTGGTGATGGAAGTGTCAGTGGTGATTGAGGTGTCGGAAGTGCTGGGGCAATGGGGGTGCCAGTGATGGGGGTGCCAGTGATGGAAGTGCGGATGCTGTCGGTGCCGGCGGTGATGGAATTGTGCTGGCGGTGGTGGGGGTGCCGGGGTAATGGGATGCCAGGGCGATGGGTGCCGGTAATGGATGCTGGGGCGATGATTGCCGGTGCCGGCGGTACCTCTTGAGGCGCAGGCTGCCGTCAGCGCGGCCGCCCCGCGGGCTGACCAGGCGGGCGCTCTCGGTGCCGGTCGGGGGCTCCATCCCGGGCGCGAGCGGCACCGCGGGCACCGACACCGCCGGGCCCCGCCCCTGCCGTGACTCCGCCCCCACCCTCCAGGCCCCGCCCCACGAGGGGGTGGACAGGTGGTCCCGCCCGCGGCTGCCGCTGTTCCGGGCTCTGGGGAAGGGGCGTCCGAGGCGGGGTGCGAGGGGCAGCTCGGGTGTTGCGGTCCAACGGATCTCCAAGTAAATCCGTGTGATATGTGGGAGCTGTAGGTAAGGGAGCTGTATTTCACGGGGGAAGCTCTTTAGGGGCAGGGCTCAGCCTCACCTCTTGTCCCTGGGCCGGTGATGACACAACTGATCCTGAAAGCCGTCTGAGCACGGGAAGGACAGGAAAGGAGCTGAAGAGAAGCCAGCGCAGTGTCACCGATGGAGATCTTGCCTGACCATCCCGATCACCTTCTGCGATGAAATGCCGAACCCGGTGCACGAGGGAAGTGCAGGGAACAGTGTCTGCCCAGGCTACAGGAAGAATTTTGACGCTGTACCCCATGGGATCCTCCGAGACGAGTTGTGGGAGTATGGGCTGGATGAGCCGAGAAGGGGCTGCATTGAACAGGGCCGGTGTGGCCGAGCCCAGAGCAGGGCTTTCAGTGGCCAGTAACGACCAGTGTACCCCGGGGTTAGTACTGGGTCCAGTCCCGTCTAACACCGCCATTAGAGGCCTGGGGGCCAGGTGGAGCACCCTCAGCACGGTGACAGATGACACCGAGCGGGGAGAGGTGACTTCACCCGGCGGGTCGTGCTGGTCCGTAGTGCGGAGGGATCCAGGATGGGCCGCAGAGACGGGGGGCAGGAGCCTGGGGAGGGTCAGCACGGGGCAGTGCTGGGTCCTGACCTGGGAGGAACAACCTCAGGACGGGCCGGGGGCAGCCGGCTGGGAAGCAGCTCTGAAGAAAAGGCTGCGCGGGTCCTGGGAAACACCGAGTTGACCATGAAACAACAACGGGCCCTTGGCGCGTCCTGGACACCACCCCGTAGCGCCGGGCCCAGCGCTGGCTCCCCAGGCCAACAGGGACATAGACAAACTGGGGAGAGCCCGCCGAGCACCCTGTGATACCACAGGACTGGAGCGTCTCCGCTGGGGTAAGGCTGAGGGAGCTGCGGCTGCTCAGCCCGGAGCAGAGCAGGGCTCCACGGCTGTGACACCTCTGGGGCGGTG
This sequence comes from Lanius collurio, assembly GCA_020086605.1. Lineage (NCBI taxonomy): Eukaryota > Metazoa > Chordata > Aves > Passeriformes > Laniidae > Lanius > Lanius collurio. Next base: position 195,972 of record JACBWW010000127.1, read on the forward strand.
TGTGGGGGCGAGCCCCGCGCTCCCGGCGGTGCCCAGGGACGGGACCAGAGGCGGGGCCTCAGCCAGGGGCGGGGCCCGGCCCGTCCGGGCCGTGTGCAGCACGAGGTGTCCCGGCAGCCCCCGCGGCCGCGCGCGGCGATGGCGGCGGCGGGTGCGGAGGAGCGGCGGGAGTGGCGGGGGGTGCCAGGGCCGGAGCGCGGCCACAGCTCCGGCCCCGGCCCGCTGGGCTCGCTGCTCAGCCGATTGCCGCTGGCGCCCGCCCCGGCCCCACGGCGCCGCACCGCCAGCCAGTGCAAGCCGGAGCCGCCGCTGCTGCGCACCAGCAAACGGACCATCTACACGGCCGGGCGGCCGCCTTGGTACAGCGAGACCGGTGCGCCCGTGGACGAGGCCTTTGTCATCGGTGAGCGGTGGGACGGGGCCGGGGAGAGGATGGAGCCGGGTAAAGGGGATGGAACCGAGACCAGGCCGGGGTGGGGATGGAGGCCGGACCGGGGCCAGGGTCGGGCTGCAGTCGGAAATCGTGGAACCAGGGCCCGAGAAACGGCCGATGAGGGGCTGGGACCGGGTTGGAGCCGGATCCGGGGCCGTGACGGATCCGGGGCCGGGGCGGTGCCCCCGCCGCTCCCCGCAGGCCTGTGCGGCGGCAGCGCCTCAGGCAAGACCACGGTGGCGACGCGGATCATCGAGGCGCTGGACGTGCCCTGGGTCGTACTGCTCTCCATGGACTCCTTCTACAAGGTGCGGGACGGGGGTCCAGGGGTCCGGTACAGCGCCGAGCGGTGCCAATACTCGCGGTTCCAACGCACTGCAGAGCGGTGCTGATGCTCGGGGCTCCAGGGATCCGGTGCGGCACTGAGCGGTGCTGGTGCCTGTGGACGCCAGGATCCAGCGCAGTGCCGAGTGGTGCTGGTGCCCCGGTCCGGGCATCCGGCATGGCGCTGAGCAGTGCCGGTGCCTGCAGGTGCTGGATGAGGGGCAGCAGGCGCTGGCAGCCCGCAGCGACTACAACTTCGACCACCCCGATGCCTTTGACTTCGAGCTGCTCGTCAGTGTCCTGCGCAAGCTCAAGAAGGGCAAGAGCGTGAAGGTGCCGGTGTATGACTTCACCACGCACAGCCGGCGCCGCGAGTGGGTGGGTGCCGCAGGGGCCGGGCCGGGCTGGGCAGCAGAGTAGCGGAAAAGGGGAGCACCTCTGGGGTCTGCAGGGCCTGGAAGGCTAAAGAGAGGGGGTGGCTGGGGGTCATCAGGAGTGGGGGACTCATTCTGGGGAGACTGTGGGTGGATCTGCAAACAGGCTTGCGCAGATATAAGGGAGGGGCTCAGTGTGAAGGGGTGCTGGGGGCTGGCATTGAGGAAAGGATTTGGAGCAAGGTTCAGGGTCTGTCCCGGGCTGGAGCATCATGCACAGGGATGAACTACTGCTTCAAGACATTGGGTGCTGTGGATGGTTATGGGGAGCCCCAACACAGTGGTGAGAGCCCGGGGGCATCAGTGCACTGTCTGTGTCAGTGTTGGTGCCGCTGTTGCACATGAGAGAAACAGGACAAGCCCGGCTCTTGTCTGCCTGCAGAAAACAGTGTATGGGGCCAACGTCATCGTGTTTGAAGGGATCCTGGCCTTTGCCAACAAGGAGCTGCTCAAGGTATCGCTGCCTCAGGTGGCCGCTGGCCTGGGAGGGGATGTGCTGCAGCAGGACAGGCACTGGCCTGGGTGCCGCTGCAGCAGTGGGGGCTGCAGAGGGAGAGGTCACCCTACTTACTGCCAGAGCACTACCTGTCAGAGGCCTCAGGGAGGTGATGCTGGGTGCCATCGCTGGGGGGTGGAGGGGAGTAATGCAGGTATGATGAGAGCTGCATAGGGGGTGCTCACCCCTCCCAGTTTTCCAGCTTCTGGACATGAAAGTGTTCGTGGACACGGACTCCGACATTCGGCTGGTGCGGCGGCTGCAGCGCGACATCATGGAGCGTGGGCGTGATGTGGCAGGGGTCATCAAGCAGTACAACAAGTTTGTGAAGCCGGCCTTCGAGCAGTACATTGAGCCCACCGTGCAGGTTGCCGACATCGTGGTGCCCAGGGGTGAGGCCAGAGCTGATCCCGGTGTTGGGAGCGGGTGTTCTGGGGCAGGGGTGGGTCAGCGTCTGCCCCACCCGGCTCCTCTGCTCCACTCTCAGGTGGGGAAAACTTCGTGGCGCTGGACCTCATTGTGCAGCATGTGCACAGCCAGCTGGAGAAGGTGAGTCAGGGATGAGGAGGACAAGGGCCCTGCACACCGAGGGCGGGATGTGGCTGCGCACAGACCTGTGCTCATGGAGCATCTGGGGGGGTTTTGACATCACCTCTCTCTTCTCAGAAGGCCCCAGCATGGCACTTGGGGGAGCAGATCTGTGAGGCGGGCACTGGGGAGGAGGGTGGGGAGCCACCTGGGCTGTTTTGGTGGCTGTACTGGCCTGTGAGTGACTGACAGGGTGTCCTTCCTGTTCCCTTGTGCTGTGCCGATGACCTCGCTCCATCAAGCGGGAGATTACAGTCAGGTATGTGGGACCCACCACTGCAGAGGAGCCAGTTCTGGGTTGGGGTGGGGGGCTGCTGGCACCCACTGGATTCCAAGTCTTGCTGCCTCTCTGTCCCTGATGGCAGAGCTTTGCTGAGGTGCCTGAGCGTAGCTGATGCTCCCCAGTGCTGCGGTGGCTGTTGTCAGCTCCCTGGGGCCTATCTGGCTTCAGCTGTGGGCTCTCTGTGGCACATCCCACACTGTAGCTGATGCATGTGGCCAGCTCCCTGCCCTGGTTCCATCCCAGCAGAACTTCTGCCTCAGCTGCTGGGTTGTCCTGGGCTGTTCGCTTCTGCAGGAAAAGTGCCCTGTGTGGTCCATGTTCCTGGCAGTTCATGTCCCATCTGAGCAGGACAGCCCTTGTCCCTTGCACGGTGTGCAGCCCCGTCCTGGGGTGCATGGCAGTGTCCTGCCCTGCAAAGCTGCTGGTCCTGGTGCTGCAGAGGCTGCAGCAGCAGGATGTGTGGTTCAGGAGGTTTGCCCCGGTCTTTTTGGGTAGTCCAGCTTTGGGATCTCATGCCTGGTATCAGACTTGGGGCCTTCTTCAGGATCCAGGCGGGAAGGCCAAGCACGATGCCCACCTTGCAGGAGGGTTCTCCTGGAGCCTTCCTTTTGCAGTCATGTCCCTCCAAGGGTCCTGTGCTGTGGCTCTGCGTGTGCTGCACAGCTCTGACCTCCTTCCTCACTGCAGGGCAGCCCTGGCCTCCGCCCACCAAGGACAGCCACTGCCAAAGACGCTGAGCGTCCTGGAGAGCACGCCGCAGGTGCGGGGCATGCACACCATCATCAGGTACATCCCTGGCCCCAGGCCCGTTCTCTAGGCTGTTTGGTGGGGTCACACCACAAGGCCTGGGGTGAGCTTTTCCCCTTTGCCCCTGGGACCTCAGCTGTGGGTGTTTGCATGGAGCAGAATAGCTGAATGGAGCTGGCCCTGGCCCCACAGGCATTTCTCTGGTAACCAGATCTCTGCACATCTGCTTTGGGTGATTCCTGAGCCAAGGGCAGGCTGTTCCTACAATGAGAGGGGTCTGGTTGGCTCTTTCCTCACTGGAAAAGTGAGGAAAGAGCAGCTGGTGGCATGGAACAAGGTACTTCTTGCCCCTATCCCAGGGCACTTGCATTTAGAGCCAGCTTAGAGAAGGGACCTAGGCAGCTGCTTCTATGACTTCACCACTCTTGATCTTTTCATTCCCCTCTGGTGCTCCTTTTCTCCAGGTGGCTGTAGCATTAGTGGAGGGTCAAGGGCTTTAGGACTACTGAGAGGTTCCTTGTTTCTGTGGCTGCAGACCCTGGCAGCCACGTGTGTTTCTGCACAGCAGAGAGGGGATGTTGAGCTCAGTCCTCCTGTGCCTGCTCATTCTGTGGCTGCTATGGCACCTGTATGTTGGTTTGGAAAGCGTAACCTCATGTCCTTATCAGAGACCTGGAGAGGACCAAGTGCACTTTCAGTAAGTTTGCAGATGACACCAAATAGGGTGGGATGTGGATCTGCTGGAGAGCAGGAAGGCTTTGCAGAGGGATTGGGACAGGCTGGATCGATGTGCTGAGACCAGCGGTGTGAGGGTCAACATGGCCAAGTGCCAGGTCCTGCCCTTGGGTCACAACAACCCCATGAAGTGCTCCAGGCTGGGGCAGAGGGGCTGGAAAGCTGGAAGGGCCTTGGGGGTGTTGGTCAACAGTGGCTCAACATGAGCCCAGGTGGGCAAGAGGCCAGTGGCACCTGGGCTGTGTCAGCTGGGCACTTCTGAGGCACCTGCAATCTTGGGGCAGTTCTGGGCCCCTCCTGACAAAAGAGACATTGAGAGGCTGGAGTGTGTCCAGGGAAGAGAACAGAGCTGGGGAAGGGCCTGGAGTCCCAGGAGCAGCTGATGGAGCTGGGAGGGCTCAGCCTGGGGAAAAGGAGGCTCAGGGGGAGCTTCTCAGTCTCTATAGCTTCCTGACAGGAGGATGCAGCCAGGTGAGGGTCAGGCTCTGCTCCCATGGAATAAGGGACAAGAGGAAACTGCCTCATGCTGCTCCAAAGATTTAGGATATTTGGAACAATTTCTTCATGGAAAAGTGTGTCCAGCCTCCTCACAGCTGCTCCAGGTAGTGATGGAGTCCCCATCCCTGGTGGAATTTAGAAACCACATCGATGTGGCACTTGGGTAGGTGGGCTAGCAGGGGCCTTGGCATTGCTGGGGGAGCAGCTGGATTTGATCGCAAAGGGCTTTTCCAGCCCAGAAATTTACGATCTTCTAAAACTCATGACCACATGCAGGCTGGACACCTCCTTTCCTTCTCCTGACTCCTTCCTCCTGTGGAAGCACAGGCTCTGAGACAAGTCACAGCAGTAGAACAGGTGATGTGGCAGCTCAGGTGTGCCAGGCAGAGCCCTGTGCCAGTGCCCATGTCCCTCCCCCAGGCTGTGGCTCCACCTTTGTACCACAAGTGCCTGATGACCTTAATCCACTGAGGCTTAGGCTGTGCTGAGCTGCCCTGGGGGTGGGTCAGGCTTTGCCTGGGGCTGCGGGGCTGCAGCACCGTTGGCCTCACGTGGCTGTGCTGATGCCGTGTGGGAGCAGGGCCAGGGGTGACAGAGAGGCAGCTGAGCCCATTTCAGATGGTATATAAGAAATGCCGCTTTTCTGAGGAGCATCGACTCGGCCTGTCAGCTACCCCCTCAAATCCTGCTGGGGCAGTGCCTTTCCCAAACCTCTGAGCTGTGGAGCTCTGCTGGGTGTCTGTGTTAGGGGATGACAAGGCAGCGTGTGTTTCTGGTGAGACTTGGCAGCACTTTTTGGCTTCTGTGTCACTTGGGCGTGGCATGGGGCTGTTGCTGGTCGTCACATGTGACCCTCTACTCCCAGGTGCTGCTTTTGCCTGCTGCCCTGCTCTTGGGCTCTCAGAAATCTGGTGAGGATCAAACACACCTTTTACCACATTTCCTGCACCTCCATGAGCAAAGTAACTGCATCTTGGCAGATCCGTCTCTTGTCTTTATTAATTGAATCACACGGTGGTTTCGGTGGGAGGAACCTTTAGAGGCTACCTGACATCGGCAGGGAACCTTCCACTGAACCAGGTTCCAGCTGCCACGGTGCCACCAGCCCTACACACAGCAGCAGTGCTCATGGAGTGCTGCTGCTTCCACCAGCACAGCCTTTCCAAGCACCTTGTCACGTCAAACTCTGTGCCTGCATCACTACAGAGCTGTGAGCCAGGATTCTTCTCCCTCCTTTTCCTGTCTGGTCTTTCCCAGTGCAGCTCTCTAGGATGCAGATGGTCAATCCTGGCATGCCAGCCAGCACCATTCCCTGTTGTTCCACACCAGAGGCTCCTCATGCTCCACCTGTCTGTCTGCTGAGAGGGTGTTGGTGGCAGCAGATGAGCATTGTCGTGGCAGATCCAGGCTGGCATCCGGGGGAAGCGCTTTCCAGAGCAATTTTCTGCTGTTGTGGAGAGACAGAAACTGAAAATGAGTCCCACATTGGAATAGCTGCACAGTTTGAGTCATGAGGCTGAGAAGAGATGGGTATGAAGGATGCAGTGTCAGGATGAGAGGAAATGGTATCCCATTGTCAGAAGGCATGTTACATGAGGTACTGGGAAGAAGTTCTGTGAGGGTGGTGAGGCTCTGCCACAGGTTGCCCAGGGAAGCTGGCTGCCCCAAGGTCAGGTTGACAGGGTTTGGAGGAATGTGCTCTAATAGAAGATGCCCCTGCCCGTGGCAGGGGGGTGGGACAAGATGACCTTTAAGGTCCCTCCCAACACAAACCATACTGGGATTCTGTAACCCATTCATGCCCAGTTTCCCGGTGCCTGGCTGTACCAGCTAGCTCTCAGCTGCAGAAATCCAGTTCATGTGCAGAGCTGATGCCGTGATCAGGCCCCATGTAGATGCTCTTGGTCCCTCTGTCATCTGAGCATGCCAAGGAAAGCTGAAGTCCTCAGGAGAGCCAGCTGTGGTGCTGCCATGCCCAGCTGCAGGCTCCCAGTGTGCTGCAGCGTGCTGAGGTTCATCTGCCTCCTTCAGGGATAGGAGCAGTGTGTTTCCTCAGGCTTCACCCAGGCAGTGATGCCGTGGGGTGAGGGGACTGCTATGGGGACAGCGATGGCCCCTTTGGCAGTGCTCTGCCAGCTGAGGAGGTGGGATGGCAGCACTGATGGAGTGATCCTGGTACCCTACTGCTGCCAAGCATGTCTGGGCTGTCCTCCCTCGCACAGCCCTTCCCCCTGCACTGTTTGCGTCCTGGGCAAGGAGAAACTTCAGGGTTGTTCGTGTCTCTGCACTGGGGCCAGGGGTGCTCCTCCATCCCCAGAAGAACCTGCCTCTGTGGGACTAGTGTGGGGCCTGTCCCACCCAGCCAGGGGCCAGCACAGCCGGTGTGGGTCTCAGTGGGGGCAGCTGCCTGGGACAGGACAAGCTGCCGTGGAGGCAGGGAGGCTGCCGGGCTTGTGCTGTTCCCAAGCTGCTGTGGGTGGATGTGTGGGTGCAGTCCACCGGTGCGTGCATGCTGACAGCCCACACTGGGAGCCGTAGGCAGGGTGTCTGTTCCTTCCAGACCAGAACTGATTTTCTGCCTTCCCTGGGGGTGCCTGCTGTGCCCAGGGACTTGGGAATGTCCATATGCCATGGTCACTGTAGGTGCTGAGCTGTGAGTGACCCTGGAATGGCTGCAGGAACACACAGGGACAGCAGTGCCTGTTGGTCCTCCTCTGAGCGCCTCATTGGGGCTGTCTGTCATCCAGCAACGTGTAAAAAATGGCAGATGATGTCTTAAAATAAAGAGTAAAAATATTCAATATCCTTCTGCCTCTTCAGGATTGTTGCCAGCTCCACCTCTTCCATCTGGTAACAAGGAATGTGTGTGGGACTTCTTTGTCCTCATGTTCCCCATGAAGCTGGTGGCCAGGGGTACTCCCAGTACGAAAAGCCGTCCACTTCCCCTCTGCTGTGGGGTTAGTGCCCTGCATGCAGGACTGGCTTTACCCCTCCTAGGGGAGGGGAGAGGTTTCCTAGGAATTGTGACCCCATGGTGGCTTTGTTCTGGTTTGTGTTTGTTTTACTTCTTGCTGCCTTCAGTACGTCAGAGCTGTGAAAAGGGCACTGTGGGTATTTCAGAGTCACCTGGTTCTTGGCAGTGCTTTATCTCTGACTTGATACGTAAAGAGGAGAGCTGGGGACATGTTCAACTTTTTTCTGTCACCCAGCATGCTCAGCCATGGTACACTATGTCCCCTTCTATAGTGAGGTCCTAGTCCATCCTGACTCTGCTGCTGTTCCCCCCTGGGCTCCCCAGCACTCACCCATTGCTCCTGAGTGTGTGCTGCTCCAGGACTGATGGTCCTGCCTGACCTGTTCCTACTCCCCATTCTCTCCCAGCTCTCTGATGTCTGTAGCTGGTGTATCTCCCTCCCAGCGTAGCTAAGCCCCTCTCTTGCCTCTGTGGTCCTGTCTAAGACAACAGCTGAGGTTTCAGTGAGCCCCAAAATGCTGGTGATCACTGACTGTGTCACTCCAAGAGTGCTCTGGTTCCTACAGACTGGGACTGCTGGCCATGCTGGTTGGCCTCTGGGAGCCCCACCTGTTGTCTGCAGGGGATGGTAGGGGCTCTGTTCCCACCTCACATGTGTCATCCCTTCCAGGAACAAGGACACGACCAGGGATGAATTTATCTTCTACTCCAAGCGCCTGATGCGGCTGCTGATCGAACATGCCTTGTCCTTCCTGCCACTGAAGGTGAGTGGCCACTCTTGGGTGCAGCCACAACCCCATCCCCATCTTCCCTCCTGGGTGCCCCTAGTCACACGAGGTCTGGCTCTCCCCACACTTGCTGTGCTCCCCTTTCTGCAGTCGGTCACTGTGGAGACGCCCCAGGGCACGATGTACGAGGGGAAGCGGTTCCACAGGCAGCGGGTGAGACGCGATTCCAGCTCCCTGCTCCTTGCTCCCCATGAGTGCACAACTCCTGGGGTTGGCATGCACTAGGAGCACCCAGCACATGTACCTGCCCTTTTCCCAGATCACTGGCGTCTCCATCCTGCGAGCAGGAGAGACCATGGAGCAGGCCCTGACCGCTGTCTGCAAGGACATCCGCCTGGGCAAGATTCTCATCCAGACCAACCTGGACACAGGGGAGCCTGAGGTGAGTCCTGCTGCAGCCTGGCATACAGCCATGCACCACTGGCAGGTCACCAACCACCCTCCTTCCCTCCCCAGCTCCACTACCTGCGCCTGCCCAAGGAGATCAGCGAGGACTACGTCATCCTCATGGACAGCACCGTGTCCACGGGGGCCGCGGCCATGATGGCTGTGCGCGTCCTGCTGGTGAGGGGCCGGGTGGGCAGGTGGGGGCACGGGACCCTCTAGGTCCGGCTGGGCTCTCATGTCTCCATGTTCCACAGGACCATGATGTGCAAGAGGATAAGATCTTCCTGCTGTCGCTGCTGATGGCGGAGATGGGGGTGCACTCTGTGGCCTATGCCTTTCCCCGTGTCCACATCATCACCACTGCTGTGGACAAGCGAGTCAATGAGGAGTTCCACATCATCCCGGGCATTGGTGAGGGGGGTCCAGGGTGTGCTGTACCTCAGGGCCAGGGTCAGCAACCCTAGGGGTTGTGGCCACACTGAAGGGACTCTGATGGAGCTGGTGCTGCTGTCCCTTCACTTTGTCTCTTTCTCTGCCAGGTAACTTTGGAGACAGATACTTTGGTACCGATGGCCCCTCGACCTGGTGTGAGAGTGACAGCATAGACTGCTGAACTGGCTGGCCACAGGACCATGGGACAGGCCAGCTGCAGGGCTGACCCCTATCCCTGCCCCCAGGAGAGGCCCTGGGCATGGCTGGCTGCCAGCCATGCCCACCTGCCAGCCCCTGGCTTTCTGGACCTGCACAAACCCCTGCTGCTGGCCTCCCTCTGCCCCAAAGGACCAATCCTCCCCAGGGAGGAGGAGGAGAGAGGGATGGCCTCTCCTGTGGCCCACGGAGAGGGGACATTCAGGGACATTCCTTGCTCNNCCGGGGCGCTGTTCCCGTGCCGGGGCGCTGTCCCCAATGCCGGGGCGCTGTCCCCGTACCGGGGCGCTGTCCCTGTACCGGGTCGCGGGCGGCGCCTGCGCAGAGCCGCGGCGGCGCGGGCGGAAGCGGCGGCGGGCGCGGGCAGGGCCGTGGCGGGTGGTGCCGCGTCCGGTCCTATCCCGCGACCCTCGGCGCGGCCATGGCGGAGCCCCCGCGGCCGCAGCGGAAGCTGTCCCGGGTTGGGGAGAGCCTGTACCGCGTGTTGGGGCTGCAGAAGGGCAGCTCCCCCGAGGAGATCAAGAAGGCCTATCGGTACGCGGGGGGGGGGGCGGGTCCGGCGGGGTCATCCTGGGAACCCACGCATGAAAGTCCGTCCCGCGAACGCGGCCGGGATCTCGTCCGGATGGTCCTGGTCCCATCTCGGCGGTCAGGGTCGGTTCTGGGAAACGAGGCTGTAACCCCATGCCGGGGGTCCTGGTTCCATCCCGGGGGTCTGGGTCTGTCCCGGGAAATGAGGCTGTGACCCCATGCTGGGGGTCCCCCCGCTGCACCCCACAGGAAGCTGGCTCTCAAGTACCATCCAGACAAGAACCCCGATGACCCAGCGGCAGCCGAGCGGTTCAAGGAGATCAACAGCGCCCACGCCACACTGAGCGACGCGGACAAGCGCCGCCTGTATGACCAATACGGCTCCCTTGGCCTCTACGTGGCTGAGCAGTTCGGTGATGATGCTGTCCGGCACTACTTCCTCATGTCCAAGTGGTGGTTCCAGGTGAGCCTGGCATCATCTGGCATCCATGGGGCTGCGAGATGGGGCTGGCAGCTCGGGTGACCTTAGTGGGTTGCTGTTCTGGCAGGCTGGTGGTTTGAGTAGGCTCACAGGACTGGTGTGATGGGCTGGGGAATTGGGTGAGCTCACAGTGCATCTGTCCCTGATGCAGGCACTGGTGCTGTGCTGCGGTGCCCTCACTTGCTGCTGCTGCTGCTGCTGCTGTTTCTTCTGCTGTGGGACATGCTGCCCACCCAAGGAGGACGATTCCTACAAGTACGTGGACCCCAAGGACCTGGAGGCACAGATGCGTGCAGAGGACGGTGGTAAGTCTGGCTGGATCCCAGCAGCTGGGAGCACCTGTGTTTGCTTTTTGGGGGGGCTCTGGGGTCTCCCCATGTCCCATTTCATGTTAGGGACAGAGCTTTGGGTCAGGGCTTGGGTTGATGTTAGCCTCAACTCTTACTTCCAGGCAGCCCTCAGTGTTCCCTGTGTGGGGCAGGGCTGGTGACAGTGACAGAACCACTGCATGGGCTGTGGGTATACCTTCTCCTTCCCTCTGGGCAAGGGCCCCCTGAACAGGCCTGAAGTTTAGAAACCCTTGGGCCTGTGCCCTTTGGGGCACAGAATATGGGAAGAGGGGCTGTGGTCCAGACCAGCTCTGTTCCCTGGCACTGGCCATACTGATGTCAGTGGGGCTGGGTGACTCCTTCAGGTTTCCTTGGGATTGGGGCACTCCCACACGGCTCTGCGCTGGCCAGGGGTGTGGGAGCTTTGGGCTGTGGGAGCCCTTGCGGGGGTATTTTAAGATTCCTGCTCACTGGCACCAAAGCATGGCCTGAGCCACCGATCTGCTGCTCTTCCTTTCCAGATCCTCAGATCCCTGTTGTAGCACAGCCCCCGCCTGCTAGCACGGAGCCGCTGCCTGCCAGCACCAGGAATGATGCCTGAGGCTGACCCCATCCCGCCGACTCCCCCAGGACTTGGGGCAGGGATTCTCCTTTGGGACTGTCACTTTCTGGGACCATGGTCCCACCCCCCGACTGGCTCTTCAGTCTCGGGAGGGATAGAATCTCAGGTTAATTTGGCCAGCATCAATGCACAGGCTCCTGGGCCCCCACTCAAGCTCCAGGGCAATGCCCCTGCATCCCAGCACTGGTGGTGGCAGTGGCCTGGAGCCCATGCTGCTGTGACCCCCTTTAGTGCCTTGCCTGTGCCCATGTCGGGCACCGAGCACCAGGCACGAACAGAGAGGCTCCAGGCCCAGCTCTGTAGCTCACACAGGGGAGCTGAGCATGGCCAAGACCATTAGCACTGTAACCTCTGGGGCTGGGCTGAGCCCGCTGCCCCCCTCATGCAACCCTCCTGATGGGTACTGGGTGCCAAATGCTGCTGTGGGGTTGGGGTGCTTCTATCTGTACCCCTTTCCTCTGCCCTCTGGGTTTGTCTGGGTTTTTGTGGGCACCATTAAAGGCTGACGGGAGGGGAGTGTGTGTCTGCCTGGGCTCTGTCCAGGGCTGCCAGAGCACTGCACAGCAGGATGTGCCTCTGCCTGGTGTTGTCCATGCTGTGGGCTGGGCCCATGCATCCTGCGGGGTGGTGAACTGAGTGGGGTGTGGTGTAGACAGATCCTGTTCCAAGTGGAGTGAATGTCACTTATCTGCTGTCACCCACCTGGTCCCACTCTCTGTCCCCTGCTCCTGGCTCCCACAGGCTCTGCTCTTGCCACTCCTTGCTGCTGCAGGCCCCCTGCTCCTGCCGTGCTCTCTGGGGAGCAGTGGCCCTGCAGAGGGCTAGGACTGGCAGGGATGGGACCAAGGGGGATGCAGTGAGCCCCTTGTCCTTCCCATTTCTGGTCACTGCCCCTGCCCGCAGCTGTATGGGCTGTGCCTCACTCCCTAAATATAGATAGAATGCCAGGGTGAGTGAGGATGAGGGCGTCCTGGCATCAGCCCCTCCACCCTGCTGTTCGAGGGGGCTGGCACTGGGCTGGGGATGTGGGATCTGGGGGGGCCCACCAGGCAGCCCTGCTGCCTACAGAGGGGGTCACATATCCTCAACACGACTGCCAGCCCTGTGGCCCATGCACCAGCCCTGGTCCCCCAGAACTTCGGCCGCTCCCCCTCTGCAAACAGGAGATCCGCGGATCCCGAAACTCAGTCGGTCCCAGGGAATCAGCCGGTCCCGGGACTAGCGGGTCCCGAGGGGTGAGCAGGAACGGTGACTCAGTGTCACCCGACGCCGCCGACAGCTGCAGCCCCGGCGAGGCGGGGGCGGCTAAAATTAGCGCCGGGGGCCGGGGCCGGGGCCGGGGCCGAAACAAAGCAGGCACCGGGCGGCCGGAGCGGAGCCGCGGGACAGAGCTGGGTCGGGCCGAGCCGGGCCGGGACCGCGGCCATGAACTTCGCAGTAGGGCTGAAACCGCTTCTGGCGGAGGCGCGGAGCATGGAGAGCCTGGAGAAGCAGCTCATCTGCCCCATCTGCCTGGAGATGTTCTCCAAGCCCGTGGTCATCCTGCCCTGCCAGCACAACCTCTGCCGCAAGTGCGCCAACGACGTCTTCCAGGTGGGATCCGCCGGTGGGGCGGGGGTAGGCTCCGGGACCTCCGTCCCCAGGACCCCAGGCCGGCGGGTGGTGGCCCCGTTATCCCGGGATCCCCGGCCAGCGAGGCGGAGGGGCGGGAGGCACCAGGAACACCGGGATCCTCTTCGCGGGGGGGGCCTGGTCTGGCACGGGGAATCCCGGCTCCGGGACCAGCCGCTGGGACCTCCGGCTGGGCTGCGCTCAGGGCCGCTCCCGGCTGGTGGGACGGTGGGCGGGAGGCAGAGGCCGCGTATGTGTCCTTGTTTGTGTCCACACCTGTGTCCATACTTTTGCCCGCCTCCATCTCTGTCTGTGTGCCCATGTCCGTGCCCGTGTCTGTGCCCGGGGGCACAGATCCGTGGGGGTCTCGCTCCCGGGGCGGGAGTTGCCCGGGCATGCCGGGGGTGCCAGGGGTGCGGGGTGCCGCCGCCGTGACCCCTCTCTTACCCCCCCAGGCCTCCAACCCGCTGTGGCAATCGCGGGGCTCCAGCGCGGTGCCGTCGGGCGGGCGGTTCCGGTGCCCGTCATGCCGGCACGAGGTGGTGCTGGACCGGCACGGAGTGTACGGATTGCAGCGGAACCTGCTCGTGGAGAACATTATCGACATCTACAAGCAGGAGTCGGCCCGGTCCGGAGGCGCGGGGACCCCACGGGGGGGGGACGGCGGGCGAGACCTGCGGGTGACAGAGAGCCCACCGAGAGGGTTGGGGGTGGGATCCCAGCAGGAACTGGAGAGTCATGGGGCCCATACAGGGCCAGGGAATATCCCTGAGGCTGGGGGTGTCTCTGAGGCCAGAGGTATTTCTGGTGCCAGGAGTGTCCCTAGAGTTCGAGGGTCCCTGGGGCCCAGAAGTGTCTCTAGGGCTGGGCAGTTGCTGGGGCTGGTGCTGTCCCTGAAGCTGGGGTGTCTCTGGGCACCAGGGTGTCTATGGGGCTGGGAGTGTCCCTGGGACTGGGGATGTGTATCTGACACCCCCAACCCCCATGCAGACCCCTCCATGCCAAGGCTGAGCAGCACCTCATGTGTGAGGAGCACGAGGATGAGCGGATCAACATCTACTGCCTGCGCTGTGAGGTGCCCACCTGCTCCCTCTGCAAGGTGTTTGGGGCACACAAGGACTGTGAGGTGGCTCCACTGCCGGCCGTCTACCAGCGCCAGAAGGTAGGGGCCCCCTGGGGTCTTGGGGGGCCGAGGGTACCTGCACAGTCACCCTCACGCCCATCCCCTCTGCTCCCAGAGTGAGCTCAGTGATGGCATCGCCATGCTGGTGGCAGGGAACGACCGGATCCAGGCCATCATCACACAGATGGAGGAGATCTGCCACACCATCGAGGTTGGGACTCGGGGGCCCGGCCCTGGGGCTGTGCCAGTGCAGGGATGTGGTGGGGCTGTGCTGAGGGGGTGCACAGTGCAGCCTCTGGCTCCTTTCCGGCAGGAGAACGGTCGGCGGCAGAAGCAGCACGTGGGGCTGCGGTTTGACGCGCTGTACGGGATCCTGGAGGAGCGGAAAAAGGAGCTGCTGCAGAGCATCGCGGCCGAGCAGGAGGCCAAGCTGCAGCGTGTCCGTGGGCTCATCCGCCAGTATGGAGACCACCTGGAGGCCTCCTCCAAACTAGTGGAGTCAGCTATCCACGCCATGGAGGAACCCCAGATGGCCGTGTACCTGCAGGTCCTGCCAGGGAAACAGGGAGAGGAGAGGACAGGAGGCTGGGACTGCCCTGGGACTGTGTGGTAGTGCAATGGTTCCCTGAGGGGCGTGGGGCTGCCTCACAGGTCTATACAGGGAGGCTATGCTCACCCAAAAGGATCTGTGGATGCCTCTGGGATGTGCAGGGGTGGACCTGTGGTGGGGGTGATGTCTAAGAGACACTGATCCCCCCTCACTTTTTTCCACAGCACTCCAAGGAACTCCTGAAAAAGTGAGTCTGGAGTATGGGGGGGGAAAGAGCTGTGGCTGGTGGCTCTCTGGGTGCTGGACCCTGCAGCTCCCAGGGTGTCCCTGCCCGGCAGGATCACAGACATGTCCAAGGCATCAATGAGCAGCCGTCCCGAGCCCGGCTATGAGAACATGGACCACTTCTCCATCAATGTGGACTACGTGGCTGAGATGCTGAGGACCATCGAGTTCCAGACAGGTGCCTGCACTGGGGAAATTCCTGCTGTCCTGAGGGGACACTGGGACTTCCTGGGGTGCCCAGCCCTCAGACAAGTAGAGTTCCCCCACCACACACCCTGTGTGGGGCTCCCCCACAAGACTGGGGATGTGACCCCCACCTGTAGCACCATCCAGGGACCCTGGAGGGGCAGTCCTGCCCCAGGCTCTCCCTGGTTCCCACACTGGGCTGGTCACATTCCTCCTGGGAACATCCTGGAGTGTCCTGCTTGGTCACTTCCCTCCTGGCATGTCCTGGTGTATCTCCACACTGCGGGAGGGAGGGAAGGTCCCACCTGAGCTGTCCCCTGCCCACAGAGCCACTGGGCGAGGATGAGGGTGATGGACCTGGGGACAGCTGTGAGGCTGCAACGGATGAGGACCGGCTGGACAGCCTGGAGGTGCCCGAAGCTGCTGAAGGTGAGAGCATGCCATGACTGCCCAGTGCTATGTCATGCCCAGTGCTGTGTCCAGTGCCATTTCTGCTTGGCTGTGCCATGGCCCACATGCAGCAGCACGGGTCCCTCAGGGTGCCGGGGTGTCCCTGTCTCTATCTTGTTCCCTCTTTCCCTCTGCAGATGTGGGGCCAAGGCAGAAGCCAGCAAGTTCTCCTCATGGTGAGACCCTCATGGGGTGTGAGATAGGCACAGCCACGGCGTGCCACGGGGCAGAGGAGACACCTCCTGGGAAGGGGAGTGAGGATGTGGATAGGAAGGTCACACCGCAGGCTCCCCCCGGGCCATCCCTGTCTCCCCGCTGCAGGGAGTGGGAAGGGGGTCCCGGGGTCCCAGGGCTGAGGCTGCTTTTCTGCACAGGTCAGCACTGAAGTGAAGCCATGGGGTAATGCTGGCAACCCCTCAGCTATGGCTGTTCCTGTCACGCCCAGCTATGGCTGTCTCTGCCACCTGTGCCCCAGCTATGGCTATCCCTGGCACCCCTGGCTCATGGCCATCCCTGGCACTCTTAGGCAAGCTCCATCCCTGCTGCTGGAATTCCCCAGATGGGCGCTGCCCCTCTCCAACATTAAAAGTGTGTGAGGACATGTTCTCCCGTGTGCTGTGTGGTGGGTGGAGGCAGGAGTTGCCCCAGAGCAGCTCTGCTCCGGCCCCACAGCGTCTAGCCCAGCGCGGCCCCTGCCCCGTCACCCCAACAGTGCCCCCAGGACCTCAGGCAAGGGGCTGAGACCCCAGAGCCTCAGTGCGACACGGGAGCTTTGAGCCTTGGACCCTGTGAGTGGGGCTCTGCCCCCCGCCCACAGCCCCTGCTTGGGGGCGAGGATCCTCGGGTGGCGCCCAGCCCTGCCACCGCCGTCTGGGCGCCCGCAGCAGCACGGTCTCCCGGGTGCTCCGAGCAAACACTGTCGGATGAGCTGGCTGAGTACACACACGGCCACATCAGCGCTGGGCCGGGGCCCGCCGTCCCCGAGCCCCGGAGGGTCCCCCGGGAGGGCCGCGGCAGCGGTGGCTGCGTCACCCGCCCTGTCCCGTCGCCATGGCGGCACGGCTGCTGCGGCCGGTGATGCGGGTGGCCAGGGGTCCCCGGGCTGCACGGGTCCCCTGTGGCTGGGCTGCACTGGGGGGTCCCCGCTGCCGCCCCAGGGGACAGCGAGGGCTGAGCCCTGTGGACCCCCAGCAGCCGGCAGACCGGGACAACTTGCAGCTCGTCCAGGGGCTGCGACGCTGGCTCGGGGCTGGCGTGCAGGTCCCGTAGGGCTGGTGACAGGCGGGACCTCTCTGCTCTCCTGCGTCCTCGAGCTGTCGCTGCAAGCAGAGGCTGTTCGGCTGCCAGCGAACCACCCCAGGGCCCAGCGCCGCCCCTCCCCGCTCCCACCTGCCCCGGCACAACCCAGGACCCTGCCTGGGAGGGCTTGGGTGATACCTGGGCATCAAGAGGGGCTGTGGCTTTTCCATGCCTGCACCAGACATTCGGGGATGCAGTATTTGCCTTTCCCCGCTCCTCAGGGATGTTCCCTTGTCCCCATCACCCTCCAGAGGTGACTGAGAGGGACTCACAAGCACTCAGCAGCCCCTCAGCTGGGTGCAATGGGTGCCACTCCAGTGCTTGAGATGCCTCAGGAGAGCCTCACCTTAGTTCTCATCTGTTTTGGGCAATTTTCTTCCTTGTGCTTTGTGTCCAGATGCTCATCACCTGTCACTGCCCTCCCAAACCAGCCTGTTCTCTGGGCAGCACGTTGGAATTTGCTGATGCTTCTGCTTGTCCAGTTAAAGTGTACCCCCAACCGAGATTTCAGGAAGAGATGATCTGTGCACTGAGCATGGATTCTAACACACAGCCTGCTCCAGTTCCTGTCCCAGAGTGTCTCCAAGAAGCATTATTACTTCTCTTTATTCTTCTCCATACCTGTGCTTCCAAAGGCTTTTGGAATAATATTAACATAATATTAACATTCCCAAGGAATGTCTTCACTTTCCCTTTTTCACTTCATACAAAGGCAGGTGGGCTGTCCACCTTCTGTCATCACTTTCCCTACTATATGTCCCATTCGTGGAATTTTGTCCAATGTCCATTTTATTTGGTTTGGATTGGGTTTTTGTGGCAGGGTTTTGGTAGTGGGGAGATGACAGGGGCAGCCTCTGTGAGAAGCTGACAGAAGCTTTCCCCATGTCCAAGAGAGCCAAAGCCAGCTAGCCCCAGGATGGACCTGTCATTGGCCAAGGCAGAGTTCACCGGTGATAGCAGTAACACCTCAGGGATAATGCATTTAAGGAGGAAAAAAGTTTTTGTATAGAGGTAATTGCAGCCATAGAGGAGTGAGGGTATGTGAGAGCAGCAGCCCTGGAGCCTCTCAGGGCAGTGCAGAAGGAAGCAGGGACTGCCCTGCAGCCCAGGGGTGCCCAGGGGTAGCAGAGACCCACTCACAGCCTGTGGAGATCCACATGGCAGCAGAGACCCACCTGCAGGCCCTGCAGGAGCCCACACCAGAGCAAGTGGATGCCCAAAGGAGTCTATGGCCCTGTGGAAAGCCCATGATGGAGCAGGGTCCTGGCAGGGGCCTTTGGACCTGTGGATAGAGGAGCCCATGCTGGAGCAGGATTGTTGGCAGGACCTGTGACCCTGTGGGGGACCCAGGCTGGAGCAGCCTGTTCCTGAGGGACTGTCCCCATGGAAGGGACACACAGTGGAGCAGTTTGTGAAGAGCCACAGCCCATGGGAAGGACTTACACTGGAGAAGTCTGCAGAGGACTGTCCCTCCCACACTGGAGCAGGGCAAGGGCTCCTCTCCCTAAGAAGGGAGCAGCAGCAGAAACTATGTGGTGAACTGACTGTAACCCCCATTCTTGTCTCACCACACCACTGGAGGGAAAGAGGTGGAGAATCGGGAATAAAGTTAAACCTGGGAAAGAGGGAGGGGTGAGGGGAAGGAGTTTTTAGAATTTTTTTACTTCTTGTTACCCTACTCTATTATTGGTAACAAATTAAACTAATTTTCCCAAATCGAGTCTGCTTTGCCCATGACAGTAATTGGTGAGCTCTCTCTCTCCTTATCCTGAGCCATGAGCTTTTCTTGTATTTTCTCTTCCCTGCCCAAGTGACAGGGGAGTGATGGAGCAGCTTTGGTGGGCACCTGGTATCCATCCATGGTCAATCCATCACATAAATAATGCCAATTGCCTTCCTCTTGGCTTATGTTAAACCCCATGGAAAATCCTCCTGGGGTTTTGGGGACTTAAGGAGCAATGTGTCTGTTTGCAGAGAACCATTCATGTGCCAGCATCAGTGTAGGGTGGGGTTACTGAGCTACAGGAACCATTTTCCTAGTCCAAGCACTTTCTCCTTTTTCTGGGGGAGTTGTAAAAATCAAGACTCTTACCCAGCATGGGGGCAAAAATCAGACTGAAATCTAAGATTAAAATTCCCCAATCCAAAGGGTCCTTCACTGGTCGTGACACTGGGAAATCCAGCGGTTTTGCTGCTGGAGTTTGAATTTTCCCAATTGACTGGACAAGCTATAAAGTAGCAACATATTATATAATGGATCACCATAAAGTAACAACATGTTGTGTAAGCACTTCACTTGCAAAATTAATTTACATAAACAGATTAAAAATTAAAGAAGATAATTCTGTGATGTCAGTCAGCTGGAACTTCAGGTTTCCAGTTTGGTGTGAATTCCATATATCTTGTCCAGGCTCAGGGGCCCTTTTCACACATGTGGTGGATCCAATAGTTAATTCCTGTCCTTTTCACAGCAGTGTATATTATTAACACTGTTGGGAGAGTACCTTCCCACCTTTCTTGTAGAGTCTCATCCTTTCATATTCAAACATTCACCCCTTCTCCAGATTGAAAAGACTCTCCAGAGGTACCCAAGGGAAGGGTGGGGCCTCTGATTAAAACACCTGTGAATGAGGATAAAGGCTGTGAAAGAGAAATGAGATATTGCTTTGGCTCTGCTTGTCCCCTTGCACACACCTGATCTCCATGTATGGTTACAAGGTTATGCAGGAATGCCTTCCAGTGTGGTATTGCCAGAGTATTCATTCCTGCTTTGACTCGGGAATGACACAAATTCCTGTAAGAGCCAAAGATGATGCTCCACTACAGCCTCTTGCTGTAACTTGGATATTTGCCTCTTTATTGTCTGATTCATCCTTTCTGTCTCCCCGCTGGACTGTGAGATCCATAAGGTGTGTAGTTTCCAAATAATCTGTGAAAATTTGGACATATCCTGCACCATTTCTGCTGTAAAGTAGGGTCCATTATCTGAAGAAATTCCTTCTGGGATATCCAATCTGGGTATCATTTTTTTAACAAACCCTAATGATTTCTCTGCTCTGGTTAGTGCAACAGGGGAAAGCCCTGGTGTCACAGAAAACTGGGAAATAAACTCTCCAACCAATTTACTAGGTTAGAAAGGTAACATTGCTTTATTAAGAGTGCTGGATGCATGGGAGATTGTCCTCAAAGCATGCATGCCCAGGAACCTAACAGACCAGGTAATATTCCTGCAATGAATACATATTCATCACATTTCCTGAATACAAGCATATATGCTAATAATTTCTGAGGACTTGTTTTGGTATGGTTCCACATCTTCTGATTAATCTTTTCTCCTTGAGAGTATTTGAAATATGTGGTCAGGTCACAATGTACTTCTCTTATCACTCTTCGTTCTGATACACAATCTTTGTTTTCAAAACTAAGACATTGGCTAGTACATATTAATGGCTAATATGAGTAAATAAGGAAGCATTAGCTGGCCCAAGAATTATTAGTCACAGACAACTGCCTTTCCTAACAGTCCTGGGTGTGGGCCATCTGATGTGTATCATTCTTTAAACAGGTTTGGCACTTTTTAGCAATGCTTTTTATGATACCCGTTACTTTTATGCTCAAAATTTGAGGCTTCAATGCTTCTGCCATAGATTCTATGCCCCAGTGGGTTCCCTTATGTTGTTCCTCTGCCATCTTCCTCATAAGGTGTTGGGGAATGTTTGCTGGATGTGATCTGCCATCCTTCAGGACTATTTTCAGGATCTAACAAATTTGCCACTTTCTCATCTTCTCCCTGCTAATTGGCAGCCTTCTTGTCCAAATGCCAATATTTCTTGGGTAAGACCGACGGGATGTCCCCACCAGCAGCCTTCCCATCGCCTTGTCAGCCAGGCCATACCCAGTATTCTCTGGGGTTTCTCGGAATTGATGAGATTTACAATGCATTATTGCCATCTTTTGAGGCAGCTGCATGCCCTCTAACAACCTATGTATTATTCGTCCATGTTTCCTGGAGGATCTCTTAGAGGTTCACAGCCCTCTCTCTTTCCAAATGGCTCTGTGGACTTGGACCACTCCAAAAGCAAATTTCGAGCCAGTCCATGTGGTTACAGTCTTATCCTGTGATTGCAGTGCAACCAGCTCTGCTTTCTGAGCTGATGTGCTGGGGGTCAGAGCTTTGGCTTCTATCACCTCATGCTGAGTTAGCACTGCATTCCCGGCTTTTCAGATTCCATCTTTCACAAACCTGCTCCCATCCATGGAGTTTGCAATCAGCTTCTTCCAGAGGAGTGTCCTGTAGATCTTCTTGACTGGAGTACATCTGTTCAATGGCAGATTCTGCATTCCAAGCCCATCCTGAAATTCTGTGGCCCATACTAGTGGGGTGACTGCATTGTCCACTTCCTCTGATATTTCTGCTTCAGGTTTAGGATTCTGTAACAGATAGACTTGGGTCTGGAAGGCCTTTTCTTCAGGAATATGAACTCGTTGGTAACACCAGCCAAACAAAAAAGTGGTTGATGAATACCAATATATGTTTGAGTTAATTACATCTGGGTGATTCTCTAAAATCCATTTGTCAGTGTTTCTCTGGAGTTACTTCTTGCTTTGTGCTTCCTCCCTGTATTTTACTTCCTATTTTTGGATTATTAACACAGCAAACTATAAATTTTTAACTACTCTTTCTGCAAAACTTTGCGTCTTGCATCCAAGGAATTTTTCTAAAAGCAGTGATGCATCTGCTCCTGTGTGTGTCTCTTGATGCTGCCTTTTACAATGTATTTCCACTATCTCCAAGAGCTGCTTTCCAGGTGTTTTCCACCACCCTTCTTTATTTTCAGTTCAGTTTAGCTGTTCCACTCATTGTTCTTCTCCTTTGGTATAATTTGTTGGAGATGAATCCACGCAGGTTTGTGGAATCAAAGCTCTTTCACAGCTTGGTTTCCTCAATGCAGCTTCTTCCACTGCTGGATATGCTCTTCAATTTCCTTTTACAATATTTGGATTCTTTTTCTGGGGGGCTTTGCAATGTGTTATTGTGATGCTCTTTGGTTGAAGAATTGCTTTCAGAATCTTTGGAATTTCAGCTACATATTTTTCTGAACTCACCTGTGAAACTCCTTGCTCTTCCCAAACTGTTCCATGAGCATGGATTATGCCAAAGGCATGTTTTGAGTTGGTATAAATATTGACTTCCTTTCCTCAGCTCAATTCCAGGGCACAGGTGAAAGCTCCCAATTTGGTCTTCTGGGAAGAGCTGTTCATGAGCAATGGGTGGTTTTCCAATGTCTTCATGGTAGTGACCAGACTGCCCAGATTTCCAATCTCCATTTACCATGTCACTGCTTCTGTCTGTAAAGACCTGCACAGCTGCTGCAGCAAATCCTTCCCCAGCAATGGCAAAGGACACTCTGGCATGCAGAGAAAGTGATGGGGTCATTTTGTGTTCCCAGTTGTGAATTCCATGGGTTGTGAAACGGTCTGAGGGATTACCTGCTCCTGAGGAATTTCCTCCCTGTTTTTACTTAAAGGTGTTTCAGTCTAACTACAGAATAAACTGCTCCAATTTCCACTAGACAATCCATCATTTCATTCCCCATCTTAACTGGAATCAAAGGATTGGCCAGGGAAATAGGTGATGCCTCTGGTCCTCTTCAAAGCATCCCAATTTCTGTGTCTTCTTCTGTCCATTTGTAAGTAGGGAATGTTCCTTTTCCCAGTGCCCTTCCTGTCTGCAACGGGCACTCTGATACTTTTGTTAATCTCCACCCTCACCCCCAACCTCATCCCTGAAATCCATCTCGCCCTCTGCCTCTTGCCTGCCCTGACAATGGATTCAGTAATTTCTCTTGGCTCTTCTATTCTACCTCTTCCCTATCCTTACAGGCACCACTTGGGAAATAACCATCCTCTCCACTTCTCCTTTATTCTGGAGTTTCCTTCTGAAAGCAGATGCCAACTGCCCAGCAAAAAGCCTGTAAAACAGCATCCTGCTTCCTTCCCTTGCTGGATCGGAATCCATCCATTTGGGAGCCACTTCACACAATCTTTCATAAAAAGCTTTGCTCCCTCTTCCCTTCATACAACTTGTCAAGGTGTTTCAGTTTCTTCATGTCCTCTTAGAATCCAAATAAAGTAATTTTCTGGTATGATTTTTGTGAATCTCACCAGCAGTCTGATTGAGATCCCACTCTGGGTCATTCTTAGGATGAAATTTGTGAGGATCTGGGATGTCATGAACCTTTCAATCTAATCCTATTTTCCTAACTCCTTCTTCTCAAGCCTTTTATAAACTTCCCTCCATTCCTCATGGGGAAGTAAATATTCCTGGACAGTCTGGATGACCTCCCAGTTTGGATTATGAATTGACATCATGGTTTTAATCACACTACACATTCCATTAGGACTTCTGTGATATGATCCTGCTCACTGCTTCCGAATCAGCAAGTCTGAAGTGTGATGGGCAGGAGCACATCCACTGCCTCTCCTTCAGGTCCGTCTGCTGCCCTAAATGTGCTTGTAATACCAACTTGTCTTCCTTCCTGGTCCTACTGGAAACAGGAAATGCATCAAAACCACCATTTCACTGCCAGGTGCACTGCCCACCTCCAGGTTTGATCCTTGTGTCGGAGGAGCTGCCAATAGTTGGGGTTTTGTCTCTTTTATCTTCTTCTCCCATACGACAAGTATCTTTCCCCTCATCTTCTTTTCTTCATTTCCCAGAGAATATATTCCATTTTGATACTTTTGAATCTACTAAACCACATTTTTTCCCTTACTTTACTAATTTCTTAAATTGAAAACTAAATCTACATCAGGAACTTCATCCCATTCATCTTGCTTCCTACAAAGTAACATCAACAGTAAAGTTGTATTATATTGTGAAGACCTGTTGTTTCCTGGCCTTTTTTCACCATCATCTAATTCAGAATGAGGAAATCATTGATTACAGTATCTTCTCAATTTATCTTGAGTCATAGGGTCACCATAACTCTTCAGGATGTATCCTAGAGGACAGTGGAGTGGAATTTCAACAGAAGCAGAAGAACCCATTTCAGTTGTGGAATTTCCACTGTTTCATACACCATCCCAATGCACACACCTAAATCCCCATTTTCACATCACCAGCTCTGCATGTGAAAACGTGTGCAAACATCAAAAATCCAAGACATGCAGCACCAAACTGTAGAAACAAAATATTTTTTTCTTCAACTTATGCAGAGCCCAAACCCAAAATCCTGCTTCTTGGCAATTTCCAACCACCCCCTTCACCAAGGAAATAACTCTAGAATGTGTTGTGCCACTGAGTCATTGGTTGTCCTGATGTTGAGGCTGGTCATCCAAAATACC
Organism: Lanius collurio; assembly: GCA_020086605.1. Taxonomy (NCBI): domain Eukaryota; kingdom Metazoa; phylum Chordata; class Aves; order Passeriformes; family Laniidae; genus Lanius; species Lanius collurio. Next base: position 220,121 of record JACBWW010000127.1, read on the forward strand.
CAATCACAAGGTTGGTGTGCACTGGAATTCGTCCTGCCAAGTCCCTTTGCCTGGAGTGGCCAGTCAGTCTGGGCAGGGCACTGTGGCTACCCCATCAGGGTCATCACAAACTGCTGTCCCAGCTGTGGGCTTCCTAGCGTGCATTGACAATTCACAAATCGAGGCAAGGGATTTCAGGTTTTATTCCTGTTAGTGCAGAGCAGGAGCTGAGGGTTTCCCCAAGGCGATTCCCTGTTCCCTGAGCATCAGAACTTTATGTTATTTATACATTTGAGCAAAGAGCCAGCGTTCATTGGTTGCCAGTTACAGAACTCTTTCATTAATTAGAACTCAAACTCCTCTTTGCTGGGTGTATCTCCCTCCTCGTGCTGATCACTCCAGAACTGCAGCTCTTTCTTCCATTTGAGTCGAGGTCCATTCTGAGTAGGTGGTCAATGAGTCAGTGATTGTAATTTCCTGTTACTGGAACTACCTTTTCCCCAGGTACTGCTCAGTCCTGCTGACAACACTCCTGGTGCCTCTCATCCAGACAGCCCACTGCTCTTGGGATAGTCCTCCCTTTTCCTTAGAAGAGAAGCTTAGTTGAGCCTACAAGGTTCATGATGTAATTACTAATCACAAGTGTCCAGCTACAGGTACTGAGGGACATGAGGGACAACAAAATCCTCAGTGGTGACACTGAGTTTGGGAGGCAGCAGTGACATCCCTTCCCAGTGGATCCAGGTGGACAACAGCCCACTGGCTGGGGAAGATTAAGGGATGGGAGGAGCCCTCCCCTCCAAGAGGTGTGGAGAGCTGTGGATGCAGCATCCTGGCCAGGCTGGGGCTTCCTGGGGCAAGAAGGATGTGACATCTGGAGTCCAGGAAAGGGTGAAAGCAATGCCAAAGGGACTGGAGCATCTGCTGCATGAGGAGGAACTGGAATGTTTTGGGATGTGTATGTGTGTGCTTCCCTAATGGGAGGGAAGGAGGAAGGAGCCAGGCTCTTCCCAGTGGAACCCAGTGACAGGACCAGCAGTAACAGGCACAAACTGGCCTCCAAAGATTTGGGTTTTTTTGCAGTGAGGCTCATCACACAGGGTGCCTGGAAAAGGGGCTGTGGTCCCTCCATCTGGGAAGCCACTCATGGTTGCATGAGGGGCAAGAGCCCCTAGAACCCCACCAGCCCCAGCCCTGTCCATCAGTGTTGGCTGAAGCAGGCTGTCCAAGTCAGGTATAAGTATCTCCCATCAGTATAAATATCTCCTAGGTGGGATCATCTCACTACTATCCTTCTTGCCAGTATGGCCTTCCAACTCTAGAGTACTCTGGTATGCTCTGGTGGATTTTCCCCTTTCAAGTCCCAATGGACACAGTGTGAGCAGCTGGAGCAGGGCCTGGAGTGGGGAATCTCCAGCCTTGAGCCTGTTCCCAAAGGCTGTGCTCCCCAGCTCCTTTGCCTCCTGGAGCAGTCTCCTACCAGAGCTACTGGGTCACTGAAAGCAGTTCAGTTCACCTGAAATCTGGGGGCTGCACACCCTGCCAGCACTGTGCTGCCTGTGCTCCTGCCTGCCCTGAGCACTGACCTCTACTGCTGCCACACTCCCACACAGTCCTTCCCAGGCACAAGAGCATTACTTCCTGCTCCAGCCCTGCCATGCTGCCCTTCCAGCAGATATTGGGATGTTATCACAGAATTTTTGGCTGGTTTAGGTGGGAAGGGACACCCAGTGCCACCCACTGCCACAGGCAGGGACACCTACCACAGACCAAGCTGGAGGTCCCGGTGAAGACCAGGGCCATTCACAAGGAGGCTGAACCTCCCCTGGCTGCCTCAGCAGGCTTCATCCCTGTCCTCTTGGTTGGGGGCCTGACACATGGCCCATCACAGTGCCCCCCTCCCTGCCCATGACTGCCTGACCCACTCAGCAGCACCGTGTGTCCCACAGAGGTTCCCTCCCACTCCTGGTGCTCCCACATGTGTGGCCATGTCCTCCCACAAAGGGCCTGTGTCTGTCACTCCCCCAGCTCCCAGCCCCCACCTCCATCCTGGGGAGGGCCTTCTTCCCTGCTCATGCCCCCACCTGCGGGCAGGTGGGTGCAGCCCTCCTGTGCCTGGCTCTCTGGTGGTGAGAGCCCATTGTTCCCATCCCTCTGGCCCCTTTGCTTCCTACTGCTCCCACACCTGGGGGGCTGTGAGCATCTCATCCCCCCTGAAGAGCACGGTGTGTCACCTCCCGACCCAGGAACACACACCACCTTGCTCCCAGTGCTGGTGGATCTGTGCTGCTGGCCCAGCTGCTCCCACCCAGCCCTGGCCCAGCCCATCCTGTCTCCTACTTCGGAGCCCTTTCTCCCTTTCCAGGGAGCCCTTTCCCTGTTCCTGGTGAGTCTGTTTGCTCCTTCCTGGTAAACCCGTTCCACCACTCCCAATGAGTCTTTTTACCCATCCCTGATGAACCCCTTCTTCGTTCCCGACAAGCCCATTCCCCCATTCCCTGTTGCCCATTCCCAGTGAGCACGTTCCCAGATTGCCCAATCCGTGGCCCTGCATAGCCCCAGCTGCCCCCACCCCGCACTCGCTCACGCCTCGGGTTTCCACCACGTTTTATTACAAAATAGGTGCGGACTGGTCCCGGGGCCGGTTCCGCTCCCACTCGCCCCAGCGCTGGGGCTGAGGCGGGTTTAGCCCGTGCCGGTGTTGATGCCGAGCGTCCTATAGCGCAGAGGCCGAGGCGGTGGCTGGAGGCCGGTGCAGCCCCAGGGTTACAGGGGGTTCGGGGTATCCGGGAATTCCGCGGGGGTGTCAGCGCCCCACGGCGTCGAGGATGCGGCGGTTGGAATCGGCGCGGGCGCGCTGGCTCTGGGCGCGGGCGAGCAGCAAGAGGTGCCGCAGGAGGTGGAAGGTGAGGTCGATGGAGAGCGGCGGCTCGTCCCGCCGTCCTCGCCACGGCCCCGGGGGCGGCGGCGCCAGCGGCGGCCAGAGCGGGTGGTCCTGAGCCCCGGTCCCGGCCGCGGCCGCCGGGATGGAACCGTCGGTGGTGGCGGGGCGGGCGGCGGCGGGCGGCGGGCAGGCGAGCAGCAGCAGGAGGGTGAGCAGTGCCCGCCGCATTCTCGGTCCCTCTGCACCTACGGGGCCAGGGGCTCAGCGCCACAGCGGAGACCGGGGCGGTTACGGAGGCGCGACGGGAATCGCGGCCCCGGCGGCGCGGGGACAGTCCCGCTTGACGAGCCCCCTCCGCGCCCAGACGCCCCGTTCCGTCCCCTCTGCGCGCCCCCGGCCCCGGTGCTGTCCCTGCCCGGTTCCCAAGCCCCGTCCCGTACCCGGTGAGCTGTGCCCTGTTCCTGCCGGTGCTGGCGGAGGAGCGATCGCGATCCGTCCCGCGGGAGATGAGCCGGCGGCGCGGCCGGGGGTTATATCGGTCCGGGAGCCCGGGCTGACGTCAGCGCCGGGCACGCACCGGGAGGCGGGGGGCGGGGGGCACCAAGGCGGTGGGGAGCGGGTACCCGGCGGCGGGACGGGGCCGAGGGACAGAGGGGCGGAGCGGCAGAGCCTGCTCTCCCCGATCTCGGGAGCCACCGCTCCGGTTCTTTTCTGATGCCCGCCAAAGAAGCACAGCGGGGCCGGGGCGGTGCGAGCAGGTGCATTGGGCCGTGCTAATGTTCACTTTCCCGGTCCCCCGGTTTCCCCGATCCCCTCCCGGCACTGCCGGATCCCCGGTCTCGTTCCCTGCCGCTGTCCGCGGTGCTGAACGGTCGGGACGCGCCGGCGCCCCGGGGTCGGTGAGTGGGGCCGGGCCGGTGAGCTATCCAGGTGAGCTCCCGGTGAGCCCTCAAGGGTCTGTACCGGGCTGAGCCGCGGCTTCTCGGCCTAGAACTCTCTCGTTCCCGGGCCGAACGACCGCGTGGAACAGCGGCGTCCAAACAGGGACTCGGGGCGGCGGGGGGTGATCCCTGGGTGGGCATGGGGACACCCCGATCACCGGCAGCTCCGGGACAGGACGGTCACGGTGGGGGCCCTCAGCCTGGCTGTGGGTCGGTGCCCCGGGCAGAGCGGGCGGTGCCGAGGTCAAACCGCGGTGCCGAGGCCGCAGACGCCCCGAGCGCAGCGGTAGCCCCGGCCAAGTCCTGTGAGTCATAGAATGAAGGCACCGGAGCCGGCAGCGCCGTGCTGGATGCAGGGTGTTCCGTCGGGGCACCGGCACCGCTGCCAAATGGTGAGGTGGCTGCTGGGGCTTCACACTACTGTTGGCAGCCCCCCTGAGTGCACCACACTGCTGCCATTCCCTCCGAGCGCTCCACACCACAGCCAGTGGACCCCGAGTGCTTCACATTGCTGCCGGCAGATCCCGAGTGCACTGCATGCTGCCAGCAGAGTGCAGCTGAGCTGACACCCAGCGCCGATGCTGGTGCCACATCAGGCTCCTTCCACAGTGCCAGTGTGGGGCAGAGTCGAGCAGAGAAGCTCAGCCTGGCCCCTCGCATGGTGTGTCCCACACCAGGTGGCACAGGGGTGGTGGGGCATGGCCCTGCCCGCAGCGAGCAGCATACGGTGTCATGCCCCCATGACGCGATCCGGCATGAAGGCTGGCACCTGGCACCGCTTCCTGCAGTGGCAGGGCAGAGCCCTCAGCAGGAGCTGGGCTCAGCCCCCCGGTCCTGGCAGCCCCATGCTGGGGCGGCTGCTCCTGGGGACAAGTGGTTCATTACACGTGGCTCTTGCCACGCTCGCAGCTCACTCACATCCCCAGAGGGAGCTGCAAGAGGCTCAATACCTCAGAGCTGCAAATTCCTGCCATCCACACCCACCCCACTGACCGTAAAGAGCTTGGGCCCCACACAGAATCCGAGGCCCCCCAAAGCACTGGTGCTGTCTGTGCATGGTCCCTGGCCCCAGTCCTGCGCTGCTCCAGTGAGCACTGCTGGGGCAAAGAGGGCTGCAGCTGCAGCCCCTCCTATCCTCTGCCTCACCCCTCAGGCCTGCAAAGGATTTGCCTCCTCTATGCTTCAGGTTGTATCCACCTGGCTGCAGCAGCCCCAAGGCTGGGGTCAGCACAGAATCAGTCCAAGGGGAGGATGAGGGTGGAAGGAGGGACGGTGAATCCTCTCCATGAAGGCAGTGCTGGCAGAGCCCAGCTGGTGCCAACAGCGTGGGGATGGCTCTGTCCAGCCGTGTGGGGCTGCAATAGTGCAGGTGAGGGAGCCAGGGCTCAGGGCTCCACAGAGGTGAGATGAACCACTGTGGTCCCACCAGCTCCACTTGGAGCCCCCAGTTGGGATGTGCTGGGCAGGGATACTGTGGGAGCTGGATTGTGTCTGCTCACCACCAGGGTAAGGTGAATATAGACACACATTCCCACGGGGAAGCAGTACAGGCAGTGGCAGCTCCGCATGACTTCTCTCTGGCAGGCTTGTCTTCAACATGGCACAGGTGGACCGTGGCCCTGTCCCAGACCCAGCTCTAGCCCTGCCCTCAACCCTTTCTGAACCCTCTCCAGATGCATAGCTCTTCATCAAGCACACCCTGACCCTGGGGGGACTCTGCACCCAGCATGAGGATTCTGGCTCCATCAACCTCATTTCACTGCTCTGCAGCTGTGGGGGCACCATCACAACCCATGGAACATCTGCAGTGGGACCTGATGACCCCCTAAACCATCATCCACGCTCTGCCAGAGCCCCCTCCCCTCTTTAACCAGTGGGGCAGACCTCCCCAGCAGCCTGCAGTCCCCAGCCCCATGCTTGGTGCCTTGAGATGAGGCAGAGTGGACTTCTTGATCCGTAACAGGAATGGTTGCCCTGGAACTGCATCTTCAGAGCCTGGAGGGCATGCTGGGCAGCCCCAGGGACCATGGGAATCAAGAGTGAAAACCACCATTTATTGATGCTCTGACTGTCCACAGCCAACCCCCTTCTCAGGGGGAGCATCCCCAGCCTGCAACGACCCCAGTTCTGTGCCCATGGCACAGCCAGCCCAGGGCCAGCCTTGCTCCATTTCCATTCCTCTTTTCCCCCATGATGTGCCATGGGGAAGGACACAGTGACACTCGGGGCAGGAGCACCCTGTGTGCAGGCAAGGGCTAGGAAATGGTTGAGCACAGATGGAGAAGTGCACCATGGGCAGAGTTGCTGCACAGCACGACTAGAGCAGATCCAGACCTGTCTTGGCACCATCTTCTCACTGCAGCAGTGGGGGCTGTGGCCATAGGGGATGGTGTTCCCCAGAGAAAAGAGTGGGATGGTTGCTGCCAGGACTCTGCACGTCCCAGCCTGTCCATGGCCATTCATGCCCACTCCAAGGGCTCTGAGTTGAGATGGGGTCAGGCAGTGTGCAGGCTGGGGACAGGGATGGGACATGGCTTCTGCCTCACATCCGATTTGCTTTCCAGGACAGGTAGCAGTTCCAGACAATGGCAACACATTGCACAACAGCCAGCCTGGGGACAGAGGGGACAGGGTCTGCAGCTGCTGGCTCAGGGGGCCAGGGACTGGGGGCCAGGGCTGCAACACTACCTGTGCTGCAGGGGCACAAAGTAGAAGTTTGCGATCTGCACAGGTGGCCAGATCTGGGCAGAGAAGGTGAGAAGCAGTGAGGAGCCCTGCCAGAGTCCCTGCCCCACACCCACCCCCGCGTGGCACTCGGTGTCCCACAGAGCCCACGGCAGCCCCATGGAGATGGGACAGGGACACAGATCTGCCAGCACTCACACAGTAATTGGTCATCAGGGCATCCATGTAGTCCTGCAAAAAAAAAGGAGCTGTGAGCACTCAGAGGTCCTCCATCTCTGACACTGGTCCCCCCAACTCCACACTGCTGGGCATGGAGCCCCTGCAGCCCTGCCCACACAGCCGAGTCCATGAGGGTGGCAGGGAGAGGGTGACCAGAACCATCCCCCACTGAGAGCCCCTTGTGCCATAGCCAGGGCACATGAACAGATGGCTGGTCCCCCCAGTGTGGGCTGTGAGCCCCTTTCTATCTCAGTGCTCCCCCAGCCCCCTCCTGGGCACCATGGGGCAGAGATGGAGAAGGGCACTGAGCTTTGGGAGTCCAAGGTGCTGCCTTGTTCTTGTGCCACAGCCATGGCCGTGTCGCATCCCTGTCCCATGGCAGCAGGACAAGTCCCTCATCCAGCTTGGCCGTGACTCAGCCAGGAGGCTGGGCTCCTCCTGGTGCTGGCCAGCAGCCCAGGACGGGGGGAGCGGGTGTGAGGTGATGGATGCTCTGCTGATGTTTCCTCTGCATGGGGAGAGGCGGATGCACCCCAAGCCAAAGGTGACGGTGCTGCCAGCGCTGCTGCCCAGCTGCCAGCCCATCACCCCCTTCCAGGTCAGGGCTTGCCAGGAGCCACAGCTTGCAGGAATCACTGACCATGGCAGGATTCCCTGCGGAAGGCAAGGCAAAATCCATAGCATGAGCTGGTCAGGATGCAGCAGGGGAAGACGGATGGGAGTGCTCAGAGTGCTGCCTGTGGCCAGGATCTGTTCATGTGTGCCCTTTGGGTGCCTTGGAGCACCCCATAGATCAGCTGTGGCTTGCGTAGAGCCTGGAGAAAGCAGAGATGATGTGATCCTGCCCTGGGATTTGCTTCCTGCACCCTGGGGCAAGATGAGGGGTGTGTACTGGCAGCCCAGTGGGTAGCAGGCTGCTGACTGGGTGCCCCCATGCAGAAGAATGAACTCTAGGTGATGGCACCCAGGCAGAGCTCCAGCCAGGCTGGGGCCCTTCACACGCAGCTCCAGTAGCATCAGTGACTGAGGCTGGCGTTGCCACTCCTGGCACCATGCGACCACCCCAGCGTGTCTCAGCCTGTGGCAGGTGGGCACCCACTCCCCAGTGACTCACCCTGGACACGCTGACTCAGTGTTCACACCAGTTTCCAGCAATTACTGCTAATGGGAGTCATCTTGGTAATTGCTCTGGAGACCCAGCCAGGAGCAGGGCTGGACAGCATGCCCATGGCACCCACGTCTGGCTCAGGTGGGACCCCAGTACTCGCCCACAGGACACCCACACCACAGGAACTGGCCCTGGCACCAGTACTCAGACTGTCAGCACTGGGCACCCAACGCACCCAGGGGCCTGGCACCCAGTGCCTGGGCATGGGCATGGACACAAACGGGAGCAGCCATCAGGGCCAGAACACAGGGAGGAGCTGCTGGGGCCCCACAGCTGCTCAGGGCCCCTCAGTGCTGCCCAGGGCAGCAGCACATACCTGCTGGATCTTGGACCAGTTATCCTGCACCGACAGCCCGTTCATGGCCCCTGTGACAGCCAGGAAGCAGCCAAGGAAGCACGGTGCGAAACACCCCTGTGAGAGAGGAGTCCTGGCCGATGCTGAGGAGCTTGTGGTGCTCAGAGCCAGCCTGGCCCTGGGCAGCCCCCGCAAAACTGCAGTGGGGCTGGGCCCAGCTCAGGCACTGGGCTCCCAGAGCAGGATGAAAACCTGCCACAGGGACATGGTTACTGCCACTGCCCCATCCCACTACCCCAGTGCCACACAACACTCTCACCCATGTCACACCAACCTGGTCCAGGACCATCTTCTTCACAGCCACAACTTTTGTATTCCCCGGGATGAGCCGATCCAGGATCCTGTACCAGTTGCCCACAACGGGGCCCTGCAAGACCCAGGGGGTGAGGAGCAGAATTTGCCCTGTCTGGTCACAGGGGTCAGGGCTGTGGGGCTCCAGGGCTGGTTACATGGCCCTGCTCCAGCCCTGGACCACAAGGACAAGCTTGTCCTATGCTGCTCCTGCTCCATGGAACTGGACCTGCCCATGGCTGCTGGAGGTGGCACCAGGATGGCAAAACTCACCCTGCACCACCACAGTCCCACCCTGCTGAAGGACCATCCCATCCCATCCCATCCCATCCCATCCCATCCCATCCCATCCCATCCCATCCCATCCCATCCCATCCCATTCCATCCCGCTGTCACTCACCACGAAGCAGAAGCCAATGGCCATCATTTTCAGGGTGCGGGGGCAGTGGTGCCCGTGCAGCCCCCGCTGCTCCACCAGCTGCTGCGCAATCACATCCCCAGCTCCCATGAGGGCCCCTGCAACCAGCACAGCCCATTTAGGTGGCCAAAACCCCTGTGTGGCCTGCCCACGGCTGGGCCCCCATCCCAGCACCTCTGCTGCTGCCATCCTGCCCCAGGTTGCCTGAGCCTGTCCCAGCCCTCCCGGCTCTGTCCCAGCTGCAGCTCCCCTCAGCTTGCACCAAACTCCACGGCACAGGTGTCCCATTCTGCCAAGTGCCTCTGGCCTCTCAGGACACCGCAGCATCTGTAGTCGAAATGGTGTCCAGCTGCACCTCCTCCCTGTAACCTGGACATGGGGCTGACATGTCATCCAGGGTCCACGGTGCCTGGGGCTCTCAGAGCAGAGCCTGCCCAGCTGCTTGCCGTGATTTCCACCACAGCCTTTCCCACAGCACCCCCAAACCTCTCCCTGAACACCGGGCAGGCTCTGCTGACTGTGAAGCCCTCCTCAAAGAGCAGCTGTCTGCCTGAGTCTGCCCCCCCACCAGCCGGGATGGGCAGAACGTGCTCCCTGCTGCCCAGGCTGTCCCAGCCCCTTGCCACAGCTGGCTGCTGGCACGGCTCCTGGTCCTGTTTCCAGATCAGTGTCCCCGGTGGGGTGCTGCCCGGCTGGGTCTCTGGCAGCTCCTGCTCCATCCTACACTCCTGACCCCTTCGACGCAACTCAGCTGGCCCAGTGCTGCCCCCCCAGCTGCTGCCCCGGCCCCGGCGGCTCCTGCTCACTCTCCCAGCTCCCCCTGGGACGGTTCCCTGGCAGGTCTCCAGCCCCGCTGCCACTCTGCTCCGTCCTTGGAAACCGTGAGCCCAGCAAACCCACAGCCTGGTGGGCGCTGGCCCCAGCAGCCCCTGTCCCAACAGCCCCAGCCATGACCAGCTCGGTACCAGCCCTACCCCAGGGACTTTGTCGGTGGTTCCTCATGGACACGGGCCCGGCTCCCTGTCCCCACACCATGCCACGTGGTCCCTGGAGCTCACCGGCAGGGCCAGCCCAGGCTCTGCAGCCCGACAGAGCTGCTGCACTCCCATCACCACCACCTGCTGCTTCACAGGTTCCATCTCCCACCCTAGACCAGCCCCAAGATCCGAGGGTCTGCTCCCCAGCCCTGAGAGCTCCTGCATGACCCCATGATGGCAGAGCAGTCCCACCAGTTCATGGGCCACAACCACAGGGGGCAGGGGGTGGCAGCAGGTGCTGGACTCCAGGCCAGCACAGCCAGGGCACTGGCAGCTTGCGTAAGCAGCATTCCCAGGAGCTGCAGTCCCAGGATCTGCAGGGCACGATGCTAATGGAGAATGCTGCAGGAACCACTGTCACTCATCTGGTGCCAAAGGCTCTTGGGTACAGGGCCCAGCAGTGATGAGGCTGTGCCGGGAGGGACAGACCTGTCTGTGCATCCTTGCCTGGGCCTGGGGATGCAGCCAGATCCAGCCTTCTGCAATGACTCCGGCAATAGTGCCTCCCCAGGGTGCCACCAGCACAGCTCGGCCACAGCTCCTGTGCGGGGCTAGAGCCTCCATCCCAGCCAAGCCTGGTGCCTGGAGTGCCTAGTCAACCCCCAGGCTGCTGTTCTTGTGACCAGAGGACTCTGAATAGGGCCCAAACCTAAGTAGGGCACCATCCACATGCCCACGGCCTCACCATGGCAGGAGCAGGGAACTGCTCTCCACAGGCAGAGAGGGACAGGAGGGTCACGGCTGCAGGCACGTGCTACTGCCCACTGTGTCCAGACCCTGCTGGCAGCCTGGCCCAGGGCCCAGGATGCAGGGGGCAAAGCCGTGCTTGACCCCAGAGCCCTCGGGACAGCAGCTCGGCCAGAAAGTGTGGCTGGACACAGCAGGCACAGCCAACTGCCAGCAGCTCCCTGGCCTGGCCCCAGCTGGCAGCACTGGGGTCTCTGGGAGCAGCAAGAGGAGGCAGGGCTGGAGGTTGGGATGTACCTGAGACAGGGCACAGGACATGGGAAGCTGCCTGAACCATTGTACAGCCAGCATTTGAGGGGCTGAGCCTGGCCATGGCTGGGGATCCCTTCTGGAAGCTCGAAGGAGTGCTCATGCCCCCCTGGCTGGAGCCAGGCACCTGCCACAGCAGGGAGAACTCAGCCCGAGGGCAGAAACTGCTGGGCTGGGGGAACCACATCCAGCAGCAGCCCAGCATCCATAGAAAGGCCATGGCCCCCCAGGGCTCAGTCCCACACGCCCACAGGCTGACAGAGCCCTGAGGGACAGGGGGCTGTGCCACAGCAGCGCCAGCTCCTTTGTGAAGCAGCAACACTTAGAGCAGAACCAAGGCTGGAGCCAGCCCAGGGCCACAATGGGCAGGGGAATTATGGGCAAGGCCAGCCCTGGACAGCCCCTCCCAGCTCCACAGTGGCCTTCTGCCAAGCACAGGTTATGTGCTGCCAACAGCACCCGGTGCTGCAGGCGCCAGCAATAGACTCCATGACATCCGATAAAAATAACAGCGGGAACAGCAAAGCGGCCTGGCAGGGCCCCAGCAGCCAGGCAGGAGGGCATCATGCCACCTCCCCTGGGGGTATCAGGGCTGAGGGCCAGTGACTGGACTGCAAGGGGAGGTCCCAGCTCAGCAGGGCACTCCCAGACCCCAGGGTTGTGCCCTCCCAGCATCCTGGGCTGGTGGGAGCAGGAGAGCAGGGCAGGGAGAAGCAAGGCGGGGGGAAGTGGTGGTGACGGGGGGGTGCAAGCAGGAGGTGCAAGGAGCATGCAGGGACTCCCCCAGCTCCCAGCTCTCAATGCAGCACAGCCCCTACACAGCCCTGAGCACACATGGCACAAGCAGGACAGGCTCTCCCACCACCCAGACTCAGCCTCAGGTGGGCTGGGGGGATGCAGCAGGGGAGGGGGGGACAGAGCTGCCAAGTACTCAGAGCTGCAAATTGTTGGAGCAGCAGAGCCACGAGTCAGCACCAGGACAGATTTATGGCACCTCATAGCTCTGCAAGCAGCACCAGTATGAAAGGGATTCAATCCCCTGTGCAGGGCTCTGGGAGCCTCTCCTCAGGCAGCACCCCTATGCCTTCACCACCGAGTGCTGGCAAACACAGAAGACCCAAACCCTTGTAAATTCCTTGCGTTACAGCCCAGCATCCATCCCCTCCCGGGGAACGGGGGGCAGGACAGCCCCGGGTCTGTGCGTGAGGGCTGCACCTCCTTCCGGCCACCCCCCAACCCTCTGGCTCCAGCGCAGAGCCCTGACACAGATCTCCTGAGCCAGGAGTGGGCCAGGGTGTGACACACAGGGGTCTCTGCTGAGCCTGGGGCATGGCAGCACCTCTTCCGCCCTAACATAGACCCCCTGAGGCACTGGAAACCCCCCAGCTGTGACCTCCCGCTGGGGTGAGGCACCCCCATAGCGGAGTGAGGGGTTGGGGGCGCTGAGGGGAGGGTCTTGTGGCGGCGGAGGCGGTGGCAGTGTGCAAGGAGAGGGAGTCGGCGTGCCGGGGAGAGCAGGGGCCAGGACGGGGTGTGCAGGGGGGCGTCTGTGCTGGGGAGGGGCGGCCGGTGTGACAGGAGGGGCAGGGCGGGGGCCGCGGCG
>JACBWW010000127.1:233096-246715 GCA_020086605.1 Lanius collurio
CCAAACCCAGAAACTACAGCCCCCATCCCTCTGAGCTCCCCCCACCCTGCCCACCACACTGCAGTCCTTCTGTCCTGACCCCACTGGCACATTCCCAGACATCCCCCAGCACACTGCAGCTTCCATGCCCCTGCCACCCTCCCCAGCAACACCCCTGCCACAGCTCCACCAGAGTCCTCCTACAGCCCCCCTGCCCTGAGAACCTGCACTTCTGCCCCGTATATTTCATACCCCGTTCTCCCAGACACCTCCCCTGATACTCCCTCCAAATCCCGCCCCCCTCCAAGTACCGTGCAGACCCCCTGCCTCTGTTCCCCCCTCCCCACCTGATCTCATTGACACGAGGCAGGGGGTGCATCACCACCATCCTCTCCTTGGCCCGGGTCATGATGTGGGGTGTGAGGATGAACTGCCCAAAGCACTGAGGGGACACAGAGCCCTGAGCTGGGGCAGGGGAGTCCCCCTGCCCCTTCAGGACAGCAGGACCTAGGTTCCCCTCACTCACAGCCTCGTACTCCTCGGCCCGTTGGAAGCGTTCCTTCTGGATGCGGGTCATGTAGAGCACATCTGTGTCCGGCAGCGCTTCCTCGATGCTCCCAAACTCCTCCTGGGGCAGCACCATAAGGTTGGGGAGGAGAGGCACAGGGCTAGGGAGTGTGCGGGGGCCAGCCCCCCACCCTGCTCCTCACCTGCTGGATGCCCCTGGAGGCCACAAAGCTGGTGATGTCGGGGGGCATGCGGAGGCCGGGAGGGGTCACGTAGCGCAGGTTGACACGGTACTGGGTGAGCAGGCGGGCCAGGGAGTGCACCGTGCGCCCATGCTTCAGGTCACCCACCATGGTGATCTGGGGAGAGTGGTCAGCCCAGCCTGTCCATGGCCCCTCAGGGCCTAGACAGGGCCCCTTGGACCCCTAGTCATGCCCACTGGCCCCTGCACCTCACCGTCATCCCATTGACTGTGCCCAGCTCCTCACGGATGGTGAAGATGTCCAGCAGCGCCTGCGTGGGGTGCTCCCCCACCCCGTCCCCGGCGTTGATCACCGGCTTGCGGCAGTGCCTGGCGGCCAGCTGGGAGCACCAGCAAGGCAGGGCAGGTGAGCACAGGCAGGACACAATTCCCACCAACCCCTGCCCAGCTGGGGACCACATCCCTGCCCCATAGCACAGGTCACCATCCCTGCCATTGGGGCAGAGTCCCCAGTGCTTCCAGAAAAGGATGCAGCTTCCCTCAGCCCCTCTCTCTCACCTCGACAGCGCCAGGCTGGGGGTGCCGCAGCACCAGCACGTCAGCGTAGCAGCACATGGTCTGCACAGAGTCAGCCAGTGACTCGCCCTTCTGCACTGAGGAGGTGGCCTCGGAGAAGGACAGGACAGAGCCACCCAGCCGGCTCATGGCTGCTGCAAAGGAGCTGCTGGTCCGTGTGCTCACCTCATAGAACATGGTCGCCATCACCTTCCCCTGCAGGGCCGGGCTGTCACCTCGGGGAGCCCTGGCACCCCCGCCTGGTACAGGGCTCCCTCGGGGTGCCCAGGAGACAGGTATCCCCCTGTGCACAGCTCACCTTGAGGATGTCCAGGCTCCGCTCCTTCTGCACCAGCATGCGCAGGGTGTGTGCCACGTTGAACAGGTGGGACAACTGCAGGGACAGGTGGCACGGGAGGAGCCAGGGCTCAGCTGGGGCACAAAAAGCACCACAGCACCCACAGCCCCTGCACCCGCCCTGACAGGCACCTGCTCCTTGGAGAACTGCTGGACAGAGAGGATGTGCTGTCCGACAAGGGGGTGCAGCAGTGGGGAGGTCTGGAAGTGGGTGGCACGCTGAGGGGAGGCCTGGCGTGGGACAGGGCCCAGTGGGTAGAACTGGCTGTCCTGCACCACCGCCGCATCTGTGGCACCGAGAGCAGCCAGTCAGCCTGTGGTGGTGCCCCGAGGAGCCCAGCCACTAGCCACAGACCCCAGATCCCCACTGTGGGCCCCTGCTGCACTCACCCAGCTCTGCTGCTTTCCTGCTGACCTTCTCACGAGTGTCCTCGGCTGAGTGGGAGAGGGGAGCAGTGGTGTTAGGGGTTGTGGGGAGCAGTGGCACCCTGGGTTCTGCTCTCTTCCCAGTGTGCTGCCAGTGTGGCACAGCCCTCCTGGCACTTGGCAACATCATGTGAAATCAAGATGTGCCTGATGCCAGGGTGATGGTCAACCAGAGATAGACAGTCCAAGCCCCACATTGTGCTGCGACCCTCTCCCTGCATGCCCCGCAATTCCAAACTGGCCACCCCCAAATCACAGTGGCAGGCGAGGGGTCCCCGAGGTGCCGCACAGACTGGGGCAGGAGGAAAGCAGGTGGCACGGCCATGCCCTGTCCTACAGCGCCCAGTCCTGGCGCTGGGTGCCAGCAGGAGCCCATGGTGGGCAGCACAGGCAGCCTGGGGCCCACACGGCACCTGGGGGAGGGGATGCACTCATGGGCTGCAATCAGTGCCATTAGTGAGTCCCTCCCCAACATTACCGGTGCCTCGGGCGCCCGGGCGGTGCGCGGCTCCCAGCCTCCGGAATGCTGAACGGGACACAAGGGCCAGCGTCAGCAGGGCCACCCAGCCACGGTCTCGGACCCGGCCCCGGGCAGCGTGCCCACTGCCCGCCCTCCGCACCAGCCGCCCCCCTACCTGGCAGCCCGGGGTCAGAGGCTCGGTGGATGCGGGGTGGGAGGTGGAAGCGTGCATCACCCGCAGGGCCGGGCCGGCGGGGGCTGTGGGCTCGTCCACGCAGAACGTCACCAGCCATGTGCCGGGACTGCTCAGGGGCCTGCAATGAGAGACCGAGCTGCAGCTAGGGCAGAGAGGGACACCCTGCCGGCTCCACACACACCAGTACCTTCACACTCTCCTTGGTGGGGGCCCCGTGTGGCAGCAGTGCAGCTCCCAAGGACCACTTCTTCACATCCTGCCCATAGCCAGGGGGCACCAGCACCTGCAGCCATGGCAGAGATGGGCTTGGGGAAATGGGGTCAGTGCTAGGGGACCCCCTCTGTGATGGGGGACATCCTCAATACAGGACTAAAAGGACCCAGGACCTTACCTGCCCGTCAATGTAGGCAACCTCCCCACGCAGGACTACCCTCCGCACTGTCCCCTTCACCTTCATGCCCTCAAAGGGTGTCCAATGGGCCTTGGAGAAGACTGTGCTGCTGGGGATGATCCATTCGTGCTCCAGGTCCACCTGTCAGGGCAGTGGGTCAGAGACAGAAGGATGGAGGCTGGACCTGGGGCAGGTGGGCAAGGACCCACCTCCACGTAGGTGTCCTCCTGTGCAGGTAGCCCAAAGATCTTGCGGGGGTTCTCATAGAGGCGCTGGATGATGTCCTCCACACTGAGTCGCCCCTCAGAGACGGCCGTCAGTAACAGCGGCAGCATCGTCTCCAGGCCAGGGTATCCAGGGGGCGGTTCCTGCCCCTGCTTCTCCTCCAGCGTGTGGGGTGCTGCAGGATAGGGCTGGTCACTGGAGGCTGTTCCTACTGCTTTCCCTGCTCCATGGTCACCATTCCCTGGGACTTACCGTGGTCAGTGGCGAAGCAGTCGATGATGTCCATGTTCTCCCACAGCGCCTCCACATCCTGGCGGGTGCCCAGCGCCGGCCGCACAGCTGCACGGCCCTTCCCAAGGCGCCCCACGTCATCCTGGCTCAGGAAAAGGTGGTGCGGGGCCACCTCGCACGTCACCGGGATCCCCCTCTGCTTGGCCGCCTTGATGAGGATGATCTGGAGCACCCGTGGTTAGGGGGGAACCCACGGGACCCCATGGTCCATCCCTGGAACCCAGAGCTGGCCCTGCTCACCTCTTCCCTGCGGGCCACGTGACAGATGTGGACAGGACGCTGGTACAGCTGGGCCACCATCAGCACGGCAGCCACCGTCTGCCGCTCTGCATGTGCCACAACGGGGAGGTGCCGCGGCCACTGCTCCAGGTGCTAGGGGAAATGGGGCTGGTGGGCACCAGTGCCAGGAGCAGATCTGTCCTGTGCCAGCCCCTGCCCTCCTGCTCACCTCCATCCACAGGGACACGTCGTCCATCCGCAGGCTGGAGAAGGTGTCGTTCAGGTACATCTTCAGCCCAGCGGCTGCCCCGGCCAGGGGGCCCAGAGTGCCAGCATTCTCCAAGGAAGCCCCCAGGAAGAGAGCGAAGTCGCAGCGGGCCCCAGCCTCAGCCAGCTGCAGGACAAGAGGCAATGGGAACTGTGGTGGGACCAGTCCCACCGCTGGCAGTGCACCCACCAAGGACAATGAGCCACCATGGCTGGCACGGCAGTGCCCAGGGAGAGGATGTGATCATCAGGCTGGCAGCAGCCCCTCACCTTCTGTGCCAAGGCGAAAGTGGTGGCATCAGTGACAGCAGGGCTGGTGTTGGGCATGGCACACACCATAGTGACGCCCCCAGCCAGGGCGGCTGCTGTGCCCGATGCAAAGTCCTCCTTGTGGGTGCCACCAGGCTCACGCAGATGGACGTGGACATCAATCAGGCCTGGGGAGTGTCAGTGTCAGCACTGGCAGCTGCTGGCCACAGGGGATATGAGGGATGAGGGCCATCCCACCAGTACAGCACGGAAACCTCTTGCCACAGGGCCTGTGGATGTGCCCAGTCCGACTCCCAGCACTGTTTCAGTTCCATGCTGCCCCACTGGGGCCACTCAACACTCACCTGGCAGACGGATGAGTTTTTGGGATGTCATGCAGTCCACATGCATCTTCAGTGGGGGGGCTGCCCCAATCTGGCCCAGTGCCTGCAGAAACAGCAGCCATGAGGCAGAACCCTAGGTCAGGAGCAGGGCCAGGGTGATGATGCCTGTCCGAGCTGCCCCCCAAAAACAGTGACACCCACACACAGCGCCTGCCCCACAGCAGCCACAACAGGACTTCCACAGCCCTGCTTTGCTCTCTTTTTTTGCACTCACGGTCCCCACATGCCCCAGCCCACCTCTACAAAGAGCTTTGTGCACTTGATGTCGATGATGAGGGGCACAGAATAGTCGACAGCCAGGCGCCGGGTGCGGTACCCCTTGGTGACAAAGGAGGAGAGCCGGCGGCCCCCGGAATTGCGCATAGAGAGGTTAATGACCATCTCAAAGTGGTTCTCGGCCAGGTAATCCAGGATGCTGCGCTGGGTCTCCCGGGCACCAGCCTCGCTGCCATCTGTGTCCTCGAAGTGCCAGTCCACAGCCTTCACCTGCAGGCAGTGACCCTGTCAGGGCCCTGCAACACCCTGGGCTGCCCCTGGCCCCACAGGCCCCCAGCCCTGACCTTGATGCCGTGCTCGGTGTAGAAGTCAGCAGTGCCGAGGCTGGCGTACAAGTTGTAGCCGAGGCTCTCCAGCGTCCGCACTGTGGGCAGCAGCTCACTCTTGTTCTGAAACGAACCAGGGGCCGGTCAGAGGGCAGAGAGGGAACCCCAGCCTCCCAGCACTTTTACCCCACATACCTTGTAGCTGCCAATGGTCAGCAGGATGTTCTTCTTGGGGATCTTGAAGCCGGTGCTGAGCATGGCCTTCAGGTATGCCTCACAGCGGTTCTCCCCAAAGCAGGCAACCTCACCCGTGCTGGTCATCTCCACACCCAGCACCACATCAGCGCCCATCAGGCGGGAGAAAGAGAACTGGGGCACCTGGGGGCAAGGGGACATTCAGGGGCTGCCTGGCCTTGCACCCCAGCCTGGCTCCATGGCCCCCACTCACCTTGACACCAACGATGCCTGTGCCTGTCATCAGCCCCACGGGCTCTACATCCTCACCCATGATCACCTGGCTGGCCAGAGCCACCAAATCCACGCCCAGGGTCTTGGAGACAAAGGGGAAGGAGCGGGAGACACGGACATTGCACTCTATCACCTTCAGCTGGTCATCCTAGAAGAGAGGGGACAGAATGAGGCAGGGGTGAGGATGTGGGGTGTTCTTCCACTAGCACTGTGCAGACCCCAGCCCCAGATACCTTGGCGATGAGCTGCAGGTTGAAGGGCCCCGTGACCTGCAGCTCCTGCCCAATGGCGTGGACAATGGCCTTGATGCGCTCCAGTGTCTTGGGGGTGATGTCCTGCGGGGGGGTCACCAGCGTGGCATCACCTGAGTGCACCCCAGCATTCTCCACGTGCTCCGAGATGGCAATGGCCACCACCACACCGTCACAGGCCACCGCATCCACGTCAATCTCCTAGGAGCAGGAACATGGTCACAGCCTGTCCCAGGGGTGGGGGCTGGGGCTTTCAGGGGGCATCCCAGGGCTGGAGCAGCCTCCTAGATGGACCTTGGCCTCCTGGATGAACTTGGAAATGACAACAGGCTGCTCCTTGGACACAGCCACAGCATTGCTCAGGAACTTCTCCAAATCACTGTCCGAGTACGCCACATTCATGGCGGCACCGCTGAGCACGTAGGAAGGGCGCACGACACAGGGGTACCCCACCTTGCAGCAGAAGTGCTTGGCTGACTGTGGGAGAGATGGAACCTCAGCATACACATCAAGAGCCACCCTGAGGCAACCCTCTCCTGTTCACTGGGCCCCACCTCCATGTTGGAGAGCTCCTTCCAGAGGGGCTGGCTGATGCCAATGGAGTCGAGCAGGCGGGAGAACTTGAAGCGGTTCTCAGCTGAGTCTATGGCCTCCGGGGAGGTGCCCAGGATGCGGCACTGCTGCCGGTGCAGGGCCATGGCAATGTTATTGGGCAGCTGCCCGCCCATGGACAGGATCACACCCTCAGGGTTCTCCAACTCATAGATGTCCATCACCACCTGCAGCACAGTGCGGGACAGGGGACTGGCTGGGACAGAGCCATGACAGCCTTTGCCCGCAGCTGTCAGGGCCCCAGGCCCCTCACCTCAAAGGAAATCTCGTCGAAGTAGAGGCGATCGCACATGTCGTAATCGGTGCTCACTGTCTCAGGGTTGTAGTTCACCATGATTGTCTTGAAGCCCATCTATTGGGGGGCGCGACAAGGTGAGCCCAAAGCCCCCAACCCCTACCTAGCCTCGTCCACTGACCAGGGACATCCACCCCTCACTCCACAGGGTGCTGGGGCCCATCTGACCTTGCGGAGCTCCTGGATGCAGCCAACAGCGCACCAGTCGAACTCGACACTGCTGCCAATGCGGTAGACGCCGGAGCCAATGACCATGACATGCGGCTCACGGAAGGCCAGGTCATGATCAGAGCCATTGTAGGTCAGGTACAGGTAGTTGGTTTGGGCCGGCCACTCTGCTGCCACTGTGTCGATCTGCTTCACTACCGGCAGAATCTTCAGGTCGCGCCGCATCTTCCGCACGGCCAGCTCAGTGCTGCACAGAGCTGGGTGAGCGCCAGGATCGAGGCAGGGAGCAGAACAGGGCCTTCCCCTCCCCATCTCACCTGAGCACGGCCAGGGCCACCTGCTTATCGGAGAAGCCGAGCTGCTTGGCGCGCTTGAGCACGGCAGGCGGCATGGTGCCCTGCTCACCACGGTACGACTCCAGCAGCACCGTGTGGTCCGTGATGTTTTTCATCTTGTGCAGGAACCAGCGGTCAATCTTGGTGAGCTCATAGAGCCGCTCGATGGAGTACCCGGCCCGCAGTGCTGCCGCCAGCACGAAGATTCGCTTGTCCGTTGGCGTCTCCAGCTCCTGCCAGGCCAGAGATTGAGTGTGGCCAAGGGAGGCAGGTGGTCACCTCTCCCCCTAGAACAGCACAGCCAGCAGAGACACCAGGACCCCAGCGCTCACCATGTCCGACACCGGCTTCACAGTGTGATCAAAGCCCACACAGTTCTCATCCACCATCCTCAGAGCCTTCTGGAACGCCTCCTCAAAGTTCCTCCCAATGGCCATGACCTCTCCTGCAGAAGGTGGGGTGAGCAGGAACATCCTGCGCCCACCACATGCCCACCAGTGCTGCCCCCCTGCACTCACCCACGCTCTTCATGGAGCTGCCGATCTTAGTGCTGACACGCAGGAACTTGCTGAGGTCCCAGCGTGGGATCTTCACCACACAGTAGTCCAGGCTGGGCTCAAAGCTGGCTGTGGTGGAGTTGGTGACAGAGTTCCTGAGGAGGTGACAGGTGTCAGCAGCTGGAGCCATCCCACCAGGGCAGCAACCTGTCCCGCACTGTGGTGGTGCCTTACCTGAGGCGAGGTAGGGGGATGCCCAGGGCAAGTTTGGCAGCCACATAGGCCAGTGGGTAGCCAGTGGCCTTGCTGGCCAGGGCTGAGCTGCGGGAGAGCCGGGCGTTCACTTCAATGATGTAGTACTGTGGGCAGCGGGCAGGCAGGGTCAGTGGGCGCCGTGGAACAGGCTGAGCCGCTGACACGGCCGGACCTACTGCATCCCAGAGACGCTGCAGCATGGGGGGGCTGGTGCGGCACAGCCTCGTGGGACAGCATGGGGCAGGACCCAGATCCACCCAGGGCAAGGCTGGCCAGGGATCAGGAGTGGGAGCTGGAAGTACCTGCTCTGACTCAGGGTTGAGGGCAAACTGGATGTTGCACTCGCCCACGATGCCCAGATGCTGCACCACCTTGATGGCTGTGCGCCTCAGCATGAAGTACTCGGTGTCATTGAGGGTCTGACTGGGTGCCACCACAATGGACTCTCCCGTGTGGATCCCCAGTGGGTCCAGGTTCTCCATATTGCACACCTGGCAATGGGAGGGTCACTGCAGGCTTGAGATTCCCCACTGCTCCACGTGCTGTCCGTAGTGGGTTCCTCCCAGTTCCCACCACATCCTCCCCTGCCCAGCCAGGACTGGAATACACAGGGTGCTCCACTGAGTAGACAGCTGGGGTAAACACCACAGCATAGGGGTGCAGGGCTCTGGTTCACAGGGTACAGCTCCCAATGGCACACAGCAGCTGTGCCAGCACCAGGGAAGGCACTGAGGAGCCCTCCCTGGGGACAAGGTTGAGTGGGAGCCCCCAGCCCCCAGCATTTGCCCCACATCTATCCCTCTGCAACAGCCCAGAGGCCTCCCTCCATCCCATACCGTGACGCAGTTGTTGTAGGCATCTCGCACCACCTCGTACTCAATCTCCTTCCAGCCTTTCAGGGACTTGTCCACCAGCACCTGGGAGGTGTGGGTGAAGGCCTGGCTCACCAGAGCCACCAGCTCCTCCCGGCTGTTGGCGAAGCCAGAGCCCAGTCCCCCAAGGGCGTAGGCGGAGCGCACCAGCACCGGGTACCCCAACCGTTCAGCTGCTGCCTGCGCCTGCAGAGAGCAATGCGGTCGTGGTGGGAACAGGAAGGACAGGACCCTGCCCTGCCCCACAGACCACCCCAGACCTGCTCCAGGGAGGCAGCAGCCTCGCTGGGTGCCACGTGCTCCCCGATCTCCTCCATCTTCTCCACGAAGACCTTGCGATCCTCTGTCATCTCAATGGAAGCAACAGGGGTGCCCAGCACCCGCACGTGGTAACGCTCCAGAACACCCGCCTTGGTCAGCTCCACGCCACAGTTGAGGGCCGTCTGCCCCCCGAAGGTCAGCAGCACCCCATCAGGCCGCTCATTCCGGATCACCTGGTGGGCACAAGGTGGTGGGACATAAATGATGGTGGGTCCTGTGTTTTCCAGCTGCCACTTCACCTGTGCTGCCCCACCCAGCTGTACATGCACCAGTCTCTAGGCCATCCCCCAGCCCAGCCCCACACTCATCCTGCAACTCTGCCATCCCTGCATCCCCAAATTGCCCTCTCCCAGCCAGCATCCTGGGCTGCTCACCTGGGTGACATACTCAGGGGTGATGGGCAGGAAGTACACCTTGTCCGCCAGTCCTTTGGAGGTCTGGACTGTGGCAATGTTGGGGTTGATCAGCACTGTCTGGATGTTCTCCTCCTTCAGTGCTTTGATGGCCTTATGAGAAGCAGAGGGCTCAGAGATGGTGGCCCCGGGCCCCTGCCACCTCTCTGTGGCCCCTACCGCCCCCATGCCCTGGGGTGGACACTCACCTGTGACCCTGAGTAGTCAAACTCACCCGCCTGCCCAATGGAAAGGCCACCAGAGCCCAGGATCAGCACCTTGCGGGGCCGGGCTGCATCCAAGTCCCCCACCGACACCTTGGTGTAGCTCAGCCACTCCTGCAGGCGCTCCCGCACTGGGGGGATGTGGCACTCTGGGGACAGGGCACCCCTGTGCACAGCCCTGTCCTGCAGCCCTTGGCCTGTGGTGCCAGCTGTCCCTCACACTCACACCCACCTGTCCGGGCATTGCCATGCCCATCCCGCAGGTCCCGCGCCACCTCCACAAAGACATCAAAGAGACCCTCCAGGTCCGTGGGGCCGGCACAGTGCTCGGGGTGAAACTGGACACTGTGGAGGGGGTCAGGCAGGGAATATCCTTGTGACCTGCCACCCTACAGCCACAGCCCCCCAGTCCCAGGCCCCCTGCTGCGGCCCCACGCACACCTGAAGAAGGGCTTGTGCTGGTGGACGAGGCCCTCGTTGGAGCCATCGTTGGCATTGGTGAAGAGCGGGACCCAGCCGGGTGGGAGGCTGCCCGCCTCCACTGCGAAGCCGTGGTTCTGCGCCGTGATGAAGCAGCGCTGCGTGTCCTCGTGCAGGCAGGGCTGGTTGTGCCCGCGGTTCCCGTACCTGGGTGGTGGGACAGGTGTCAGGCAGCCCTAGCAGCCAGGACCCCTGCAGTGACTCCAGACCCTCACTCACTTCATCTTGTAGGTACGGGCACCAAGAGCCAGGGCAAGCAGCTGGTGTCCCAGGCAGATCCCAAAAATGGGCTTGGGCTGGGGTGCGTCCAGCACCTGGCATAGGCTGGACACCGTCTCCTGGCAGAGCTGTGGGTCCCCAGGGCCATTGCTGATGAACAGGCCATCAAAGTCTGTGTTGAGAGAGCAGCAGGGTCACAGTGGGGTCCCCCAGCCCCTTGACATCACTGTAGGACCCCCAATGTTCCCACTGCAGGCACTCCTCGCTACCACCAGAGAAGTACTCTGAGCCTGCAGCTCCCCCGACACCCCAACAGGGTTGCAACCAAGCTGTTCTGACCCCACAACACCTATTCAAGTGGCAGCAAGGCCTCTCCAGTCCCCCATGGCCCCTCCTGCACAGAGCCACACCAATACCACAATCTAGAGTCCCCCATGCCAATCACAGCAAGGCATCCCAAGCCCATGGCCCTGCTCCTGTGGTGACACACTGAAGGCCCCAAGCCCCAAAGCCCCCAGGAACAATGACACCAAGGCTCCCCACCCCACGGCACTGAGCAGGACACAGGTGCCTGCTGTCCCCAGGACCATGCATGCCAGACCCCATCCCCACTTGGTGGGAGCCCAGATTGTCCCATCCACTGCCATCTTACCTGCAGGGTCCAGCGGGTGGTCCCAGGGCACCACAGTGACAGTCACCCCCCGCTTGCACAGGCACCGTATTTGGTTGTTCTTGAGGCCGCAGTCAAGGGCCGTGACACGCAGGGACCCGCCCGGGTTGAACACACGTGGTGCCTGTGGGAGGGGGAGTGGATTGCCTGGGCTCCTGCTGGGGCCAGCCTCCCACAGTGAAGGGCTCCACAGCCACCTCTGCTGCCCCCAGCCTCGCTCAGACCCCCCACCACACCTTCAGCGACACCTCCTTCACCAGATGCTTCTTGTTGGGGTCCTCAAAGGAGAGGCTCTCCTCAGGGGTCCCATCCGGCACCAGCTTCCCCAGCAGCGTCCCCTTCTCACGGATCTTCTTGGTCAGTGCCCGGGTGTCCACCCCTGCAAGTGCGCTGTGAGACACAATCCCACGGTCCCGGCCCACCCCAGCAGGACCCTGTGTCCTGGAAGCAGCATCACCCTCAAAGGAGAACACAGGTCAAACCCCAGGCAAGCAAATTCCAACACAGAGATGGGTTTGGTTCAGAACCCACAGACCCACAGCCCCCACCCCCCACCCTACTCTGCTGTCTCCCCAGTCCCACCTTCTAGCCCAGGGATGTTCTGCTCCTTCAGCCACTGGTCCAGGGAGTGGGATGCACTCCAGTGGCTGGGAGTCTCTGAGCACTCGCCCACCACCAGCGCGGCCACATGGATCTTGCTGGACTCAAACCACTGGAGGAACAGAGGGTAAGCTGGGCAAGGCAGAGAGTCACAGCCCAGGAGAAACTCCATGGAATATGGACTCTATTCCCATAGCACAGCCCTCCCACTGCTGGGCTGTCACTGCCCCTACCTTGTCCCACACCTATCACAGCAAAGCTGAGCGTTAGTTCAACAAGGAGTAAGATCAGGGATCAGGGAGCTCCAGGATGGGGTGACCAGGCCCCCACAGTGCTGCTGGACTGCAGCCCACTGCCCACATGTCAACATAGCCCATGCTGTGGGACCCCTCAGCTTGGCACAGCTGCAGCACAAACCAAGCCAATGGGAAAGCACCACTCTCTCTGGCCACAGCCTTGCCAGCGAGGTCCAGACATGCCAGTATGTCCTGTCCCATGGGATCAGGGCTCTGGTTCCCAGAAGCACAGGCCACAGCAGAGACCCACACACCACAGGGCCAGAGAGGGCTGCTAACAGCAAGACTCCCTGGGGTCGGTGTGGAGAGGCCAGCACAGCATGGCCGCAGCAGGGCTGGACTTTGCCCTGGGATGGGCAGTGTGGAGGCCAAGGGGCTAGGGGGGATGTGGGGCCTCCAGCAGCCCCTCTGCCCAGCCCCAGCCCTGCCTTGTCCCAGGGCCTCAAGACTCTCACCTTGCAACAGAGTCCTGGTGATGAAACACACAGTTCCACACTCCATACGCTGCAAGGGCACCCCAATCCCAGTGCACTCCCCCTGCCCAGCTCCAGCCCTGGCCATGTCAGAGCATGCTGGGCCCCACTGCGGCTCTGAGCCCTGCAGCATCGGAGGTAAACCTCTGCCTGCCACCATGTGCCACTCACTGCCTGCCCTGGCACCCTGCACCGTCCCGCCCTGGCACCTCGTGCCATCCATCCCGGCCTGGCACCGTGCAGCGTCCCGTTCTGCCAGGCACCACAGCGACACCACGACGGGATACGCAGCCCCGCGCTCACCCTGCTGAGGCCGAAGGCGTCGGGCTCGTCCCGGGGCACTCCGTAGTTACCGACCAGCGGGTAGGTAAGCACCAGGATCTGTGCCTTGTAGGAGGGGTCGGTGAGGGCCTCCGGGTACCCCACCATGCCAGTCTGGAACACTGCAGGGGAGCGGGATGGGGGTGATGGGGGGGGCCAGCCCCGGCCCCGTGTCCCGCCGCGGGGCACCGAGCCGAGCACAACCGGACCGACCCCGACAGGCCCCACGGAGAGGCCTGAGTTGAGGGAGTCCCCAGACTAGGCCGGATCTCCCATCCCTGTCCTTCCCGCGCCGTCGCCTGTCTCGGGCCGCCCCACGACATCCCGGCCCCGGCCGCACTCACCGACTTCCCCGGCGGCGGCCCCGACGGCCCCGAAGGGGCGGCCGAGCAGCACCGACCCGTCCTGCAGCACCAGTCGGGCCATGGCGTCGCCACGTGCGCTCCGGCGACTCCGCGGCGGCGACCGAGGGGGTGCGCACCGCCCGGCTGTAGCGGCGGCGTGAGGATCCGGGGCGGGGCCGCGCCAGGACCGCCCCCGGGGCGGGGCAGCGGCACCTGGTGCGCCGGCCGGGGGGCTTCGAGGGGCTGCAGCGGGCGC
>JACBWW010000127.1:251696-278105 GCA_020086605.1 Lanius collurio
GGGGTCATGGGCAGCGCCGGCACCGGGGGCACCCTGGACTCCCGTGCATCCCGAAATCCCCGGGTATCCCCGAGCCCCGGGCACCCCCCGAACCCGCTCCCCAGAAAAGGACAACCTCCTCGGCCTTAGGGTAACCCAAGACTTCCGTGACGCCCGGGCACCTCCAAGCCGGGCACCCCCGACCTCGGGACACCCCCGATCGGGGACTCACCGACCCTCGGTTTCCCCCCGGGACCTCCGTTCCGGGCACTCTCTGACCTCTCGGCAGCTCTGATCCGTGACATCTTCTGCCCACCAGAGCCCCCCATTTCCAGCCCTCCCCTCGTTCCCGTCACTCCGGCTCTGTCCCTCCGTTGCTCACCGCGACCCCGCGGGTGGCCGGGGGCAGCAGCAGCAGCAGCACCAGCAGTCCGAACCCGCCCATAGCCCCACCAGCCCCGGGCACGCCCGCGCCACCGGGGCCGGGCGGCAGGGAGCCCCGAGCGGGCGGGGGGCAGGT
This sequence comes from Lanius collurio, assembly GCA_020086605.1. Classification (NCBI taxonomy): domain Eukaryota; kingdom Metazoa; phylum Chordata; class Aves; order Passeriformes; family Laniidae; genus Lanius; species Lanius collurio. Next base: position 252,196 of record JACBWW010000127.1, read on the forward strand.
CCGTGCCCGTCTCTCCCCCCTCGCCTCCACGGGCCTGGCGCCCTCTGGACCCGGGCGAGGCCACGGAGCACCCCCCGCAGCGCGGGCGCCGGGGCGCGGTGACCGCCTGAGGCGGCGGAGCGCGGCGGGGCCGGGAATGGGGCCGGGATGGGGACGGGAACGGGGAGGGGACAGCCGCAGCCCCAAGCGGAGCCGGCGATACCGCCAGCGCCCGGCGACCGTGCGGAAGCGGCAGCAGGAGCGGCCCCGCCTGCGCCCGCGTCATCCCCGGGCGCCCCGGCTGTCAGGCGGCACGTGGGGTGAGTGCTGCCGCGGCCGGTGAGTGTCGCACCGGGAGCGCCAGGACAAGGTCACTGCCGCCACCCGCCACCGGGACCGGGTGCACTGCAGGCAGGGGATGGGGGCCCTGGGGATACCGGGGATGGGGAACAGAGCCCCGGGATGGGGGCACCGGGGGCAAGGAGCGGAGCCTTGGCTGGGGACCCCGGGGACAGGGAGGAGAACCTTCTGTGTTAGGGACATGGCGAGCACCGGGGACACCGGGGAAGGAGAGTAGATCCCCTTCGAGCCCCGGGATGAGGACACCGGGGACACCTAGGACGGGGAGCAGGGCTTGGGGCACCGGTGACAATGCTGTGCAGCGGCGCCTCAAGCGAGGTCACAGAATACACGGCATGATACAGGAAGGGTGTGATGGAGCGTGAGGAGCGGGAACACCGGGAAAGGCATGCTGAGGATGGCAGGGATGGGGGCAGCAGGTTCACCACCCGGGGACATGGGGCGCCCTAGGGCTGGGAGAGCGGGGCCTGGGGCTGGGGCTGCTGAGATTTGTTGGGGACATACTGCAGACTCTGGGTGAGAGGGCAGCAGGGCCTCAGTGGAGTGACCGGGACACCAGGGCTTGGGATCACCAGGTGATGAGGATATGGGAACACCAGGGCTGGAGGCAGCAGAGGCTCAGGGACACTGAGGGGCCTGTGGGGCATGGGAGCCTTGGGCCGGGGCCATCCAGGAGGCTGGGGCTGTTGTGTGCCCGTTGGGAACGCAGTGTAAGCTCCCATGTTTAGTCTGGACGGGGAAATGTGGGGTAATGTGACCTTGGACCCTGGCTGGGAGCTGCTGCGCATGGAGCCGTGTCCTGGTCAGGGACAGGGCAGGGCTGGTGGCAGCAGAGACACTGCCCTCTCACCCCATTCCCCACTCAGACACCGCTGGCACTGCCAACGCCACAGAACCCCGTGCCAGCTCAGCCGTGCCCAGCCTTGCAGCAGGCAGGCTCAGGCAGGCCGTGCCAGGGGTGCCAGGAGGGGATCAGCCTAATCCCCCAAGCATTCCCCAGGCAAGCATTTCTCCAGGGATCACGATGGGATCATGGCGGCCACTGTTCCACTCCCTGCCTGCCACCCCCAGTCCAGACTTATCCTCCCTGCGCCCCTAAATCTGCCTGCTGGGAGAGAGGGTCCCTCGCCGTCTGCACCCCCTGCCAGGCCAGGAAGGGGGGGTATCCCCAGCCGTGTGGCACCTGCCATTCCCAGGTCCCCGCAGTCCTCTGCATGTGAGGGGAGGCAGGGGCAGCAATCTGCCCAGCTGTCCTTTCCTGTTCCACAGGGGCTGGAGCCAGGGTGGGGGCAGAGCACAGGTCAGGGTGAGGGTGCCAGGGCTGGTGGATTCCCAGGTGTCTGCTCCACCTGGTTGATGCCCAGAACCCCTGAGGCTGCCAGCTCCCCTCTGTCCATCCCCGGCCATCTGAGGTGTGTGGTGTGGGAGTCACCCCACCCAGCTTCTGCGCTCTGGGACAAGGGTGTGGGGCTCCTCCTGTCCCTCCTCTCCAGCGCAGACTGGGCTCCATGCCCTCCCCAGCCCCATCCATGTGTCCTGTGGGGCCAGGGGCTGCCAGCAGGGCCAATTCTGCTGCAGGAGTGACTGCCCCAGCGCTGGCTGTGCCATGCTGGCCCCGGAGCATCAGGCTGGCACCAGGGCCAGGGTAGTTATGCTGGGCTTGGCCAAGCTCTTGCACTGGGGGCAGTTCTGCTGGGGCTGTGGGGTGCTGTTGTGGTTGGGCTGGGTTGACTTTGGTGCTGGTGGGACCGGTGCTGCTGGGTTTGGTGGGGCCATGCAATGCTGGAGCGGTTGGGCCAGGTTGGGTTTGGCTCAGGTGGGACCAGCACTGAGGACTCAAGGCTGTTCAGCTCTGGGGGTGGCTGTGTTGGGTTTGGCTCAGGTGGGATTGGGGCTGACCTGCTGTGGGGCAGCTGCATTGGATTTGGCTCCAGTGGGACTGGCTCTGCTGGGCTCAAGGCTGTCCTGCTCCAGGGGTAGTTGTGTTGGGTTTGGCTCAGGTGGGATTGGAGCTGTCCTGCACCGGAGGCAGCTGTGTTAGGTTTGGCCAGTTCTGCCGGGGCTGGTGGTGCCGGTGCTGCAGGGGGCCTGGGTGCGACTGTTTTTACAGCCATTGTCTTGGTGCTCTTTGAAGACGCTCCAGTTTCCTTCAGCAGGGCAGGTGGGGCGGCCCAGGGGGGGCCAAGTCCGGCCCAGAGGGAGGAGGAGGAGGAGGGTCTGGCTGTTTTTTCCCCACACTGAGTCCTTGAGGCTGAGGCAGAGCGAGCGAAGGTCCCTGCAGCACTGACACATCCCTTCTGCAGCTGCCAGCACCAGGCTGATGCTGGTCGGGACGTGCTGCGGGGATCAGGTGCGCCCATGAGGCCGGCAGGGCTTAGGTGGCTGGGCAGCAGCAGCAGCGGCAGGGCAGCGGCGCAGGGACACGATCACCATGGAGTTCACAGCCATCGACTACAGCATCTTCGCACTGCTGCTGGTGCTGTCATCGGCCATCGGGCTGTTCTATGCACTGACCGGTGACCGGCAACGCACGGTGCAGGAGTTCCTGCTAGCCAACCGTGACATGGGCTGCCTGCCTGTTGCCCTGTCCCTGCTGGCCTCCTTCCAGTCAGCTGTGGCCATCCTGGGTGTGCCAGCTGAGATCTTCCGCTTTGGCACCGAGTACTGGTTCCTCGGCTGCTCCTATTTCCTGGGGCTGCTAATCCCAGCGCACATCTTCATTCCTGTCTTCTACCGTCTGCGTATTACCAGCACCTATGAGGTGAGCAGAGGGGATGCAGGGAGTGCAGGGGGGTTGTGGGGAGAACAGAGGACCCTGCAGTCAGGTGCCCTGACCTCTCTCCTTGCAGTACCTGGAGCTGCGCTTCAACAAGACAGTGCGAGTCTTCGGCACTGTCACCTTCATCTTCCAGATGGTGAGTGGAGCTAGGCGTGTGGGGGTGCAGAGTTTGGGGTTTAGGGCATGGCTCAGCACTGCTCTCCCCTCCCCGCAGGTCATCTACATGGGAGTGGTGCTCTATGCACCCGCACTGGCCCTCAACGCAGGTATGATGAGGACAGGCGGGGGGCGATGCCAGGAGGCTGCTGCCCCTCACCCCATTAATGGCCTCTGCCACTTCCAGTGACGGGCTTTGACCTCTGGAGTGCAGTGCTCACCATGGGGCTGGTCTGCACACTCTATACTACACTGGTGAGTCCCTGCTGCCGCAGGTGCCCTGTGCCCCTGCCGTGCCAGGGTGAGCACTGTGATCCTGTGGTGACGGGCATCGTGTGTCCCCAGGGTGGGCTGAAGGCCGTCATTTGGACAGACGTGTTCCAGACGCTGGTGATGCTGGCAGGGCAGGTTGCCGTCATCGTGGTGGGCGCATGGCGGGTGGGAGGCATGGCCCGTGTCTGGCGCGTGGCTGAGCAGGAGGGCAAGATTGCTGGCATTGAGTGAGTGATCTCCTGGGACCCCCCCTGTCAGCCGAGGGCAGGGGAGAGGGATCCTGGTGTGGTGTAGTGGTTCATCCCTGTTACCCTCTTTCCCATGTGGTGTGGGGTGCTGATGAGGACCGGGGTCACCATCAGCCCCCCGGTCCTCCCCACAGCCTGGACCCCAACCCCCTGGAACGTCACACTTTCTGGTCTCTGGCTGTGGGGGGGATCTTCATGATGCTGTCGCTGTACGGGGTGAACCAGGCGCAGGTGCAGCGCTACCTCAGTGCCCGCAGCGAACGGGAGGCCAAGCTGTGAGTGGGACTGGGGTTCCCCGTGGCTGGGATGGGCCCCCCTGCCACTCCCCGTGTCTGACACCCACACGGCGCCCACAGCTCCTGCTACGCCGTGTTCCCCTGCCAGCAGATTGTGCTCTGCCTCAGCTGCCTCACTGGCCTTGTCATGTTCGTCTATGACCGGGAGCACCCGCTGGCACCTGCCCATGGCTCCTATGACCAGGTGGGTGAAGACCCTCTCCCTTGTCTCCTCCTGCCCCAACCCCTGCACTGACCTCCTGCCACAGCTGGTGCTGTTCTTCGTGATGGACGTGCTGCGGGACCTGCCGGGGCTGCCCGGGCTCTTTGTCGCCTGCCTCTTCAGTGGCTCCCTCAGGTGAGTGGGCAGCCCTGGGACTGTGGTTCAGGTGTCTTGGCCGAGCCCCCTCCCGCTCCCTCTCCTCCCCAGCACCATCTCCTCTGCCTTCAACTCACTGGCCACGGTGACCATGGAGGACCTGGTGCGGCCGTACTTCCCTGGGCTGTCGGAGTCACGGGCCACGCTGGTCTCGAAGCTGCTGGGTGAGTGGATAGAGGGTGGCCGGAGGGGGTAGCTGTGGGGCTGGCATGGTGAGGGGGTCCCCAGCACCACCATGACACCCCGCTCCCCTCCCCAGCTCTCGGTTATGGGCTGCTATGCCTGGGGATGGCGTATGTGTCCTCCATGCTGGGACCTGTGCTGCAGGTAGGCACGGGGCCGCAGGACCCCTGGCTCTGGCACCCCAAATGGGGTGAGGGACCCCTGACTCTGGCACCCCCAGGGGCACGGGGCTAGTTCTGAAGGCCATGTCCCCACAGGCAGCCATCAGCATCTTCGGCATGGTGGGGGGTCCACTCCTAGGGCTCTTCTGCCTCGGCATGTTCTTCCCCTGCGCCAACCCCACAGTGAGTGTCCCCGACTTGGTCAGTGTCCCCCAACCCCACGTGGGTTGGTGGGGAGGTGTGGGGCACCGTGAGTCCAGATGGGGGTCAGTGCCCTTCTTTGTCCCCTGTCCCAGGGAGCCGTTGTGGGGCTGCTGGCTGGACTGGTCATGGCCTTCTGGGTAGGCATTGGCAGCATCCTGCAGGGTATAGGAGGGGACAAGGGGGTGCCCCCAGCTAACAGCACAGCGCTCCCCACTGTGGGCAACCTCAGCACTATCCTGGCTACCACCGTGCTGCCCCCCACATCAGCACCCCCACGGTGAGTGGGATGGGGGGCTCAGGGACAGGGTGTGCAGGGTGTGGAGGTGCTGCTCCACACACCCCCTGACCCTGTGTCCCTCAGCCCCACGGGGCTGCAGCGGTTCTACAGCCTGTCCTACATGTGGTACAGTGCCCACAACTCCACCACTGTCATCCTGGTAGGGGTCCTGGTCAGCCTGCTCACCGGTGAGTGTGGGGTGGCAGGGGGCCACTGTGATACCCCTGCCCCACTCATGGCCCTATACCCCCAGGCCCCACGCCGGCAGCGGCACTGGACCCCCGCACCATCTCCCCTATACTGCCATGGCTGCTCTGCTGCCTGCCCCTCAAAATCCGGCAGTGGTTCTGCTGCGAAGGAGCAAGCCCCGCCAAGGTGAGGGACAGATTCCCAGCACCCCGGGGGGGAGGGGGAGATGGGGGGTACCCTCCCATGCCTCTGCTGCCCCCCCCTGTGCTCTGCCTGCTCCCTGCTCTGTCCCCACAGGCCCCTGGCCATGCAGACGCCACAGAGAAGAGCAATGGAGTGCCCAATGGCCTGGTCTCCCCTGGCCCTGAATGGCAGGGGGAGGAGGAAGGACAGGGGTACATCCGCAGTGCTGGTGCCCCCTCCTACACCCTGCAGGAAACTTCCTTCTGATGCCCCCAGCATGGGAGTCTTGGCTAGCCCCTGGCTGGGGGCTCAAACCCTGGTGGGGCATCCACAGACAGCCGAGGAGTGCCGAGTAACAGGCGGTTGGGTCGCTGCAGTGATCCTGGTGGGCTGCCCCTTCAGGGGGCTCTGGGACCATGGCTGGGGATGTTGGAGCAGTGTCCGCCTCTCCAGGCCGGGACGTTGTCTGATACCCCCGGCCCAGCCATGTGCCTTACACACCGCTCCAGGGCTGGGGCTGCCCAAACCTGTCGGGGCAGGTGCCCCTCACAGCCCCTGTCACCTGTCTTTGTGTTTGATGTCCCCCCAATAAACGGTTCTGGAGCACAGGTGTCAGAGGGTCCCAAGGAACAGCCCACTCCCTGCTGTACCCCGGGACCCCGGCTCCCCCAGCACTGGGCTGTCCTTACGGTTCCCCGGGAGGCCACGGAACCCCCATATCCCCAAGCAATGAGTGGGGTGTTTCCACTGTCCTCCAGGAGCCCACGGGGTACACGAGACTGCCATCTCCCCGATCATGGGGTATTCCCACTGCCCCCCAGTAGCCCCCAGGTGCCCCATTTTTCCAATCAGTGGGGTCCCCGTGGAGCTACAGGACCGCCATCTCCCCAGCTATTGGGGAGGCCCACTGTCCCCCAGGAGCCCCCGTTTGCCCAAGCATTGGGGTGTCCCCACTGTCCCACATGGGGCCAAGGATCCCCATTTCCCTTGGGAGGGGTCCAAGGACGGTGGGACCTCCCAAGGCTGTCCCTGCTGCCCCTGCCCACGCGACCACGTGACCTCATGGCCACGCCCCTCGCCCCGCCCCGCCGCCTCGCGCCTGCTTAGCCACGCCCTTGCCGGGTGACTGCGGCGTGACGTAACAGCGTGCTGAGGTCGCAGCGCGCTGACGTCGCGTCGCTGTCATGGCGCCCCGGCGTCCCGCCGAGCTGTACCGGGCGCCGTTCCCGCTCTACACCGTTCGCCTGCACCCGCGGCGGCCCCTCGCCATCACCGCCGGCGGCGGAGGCGCCGCCAAGACCGGCATCCGCAATGGCGTGGTGCGCGGGAGCGGGGACGGGGGTGCGGGGAGAAAGGGGGCGCGAGGGAGGCTGAGGGGTTTGGAAGGACCCGGGTGTGTCTGGGGACGGGTCTGAGCATGGCGAGGGGCTGAGGGGTTTGGAGTGCCCGGGCTGCAGGTGCGGGGTGCAGAGAGGCCCGGCTCACGTAGGGGAAGCCGGAGTGGGTGTCCCCGGGAACCCGCGGGCGGGCGCCGTGACTGAGCCCTCCCGCCCCGCAGCACTTCCTGCAGCTGGAGCAGATCGGGGGGCAGCTCAGCGCGTCGCTGCTGCACTGCCACGACACCGAGACCCGCGCCACCATGACCATGGCGCTGGCCGGGGACGTCATTGCGGCCGGGCAGGACAACAGCTGCCACATCCTGCGCTTCACCGTACAAGAGCCCGAGGGTCCAGGCACCGCCGGGAAAGACGGTGAGACATCGGTTCACGGGAAGTCGGTGTGAGGGACTTACTCTCGGGGCTCTCTTGCTTTGGGAATGGCCCTGAATTCCCCTCCTGCCTGCTCTGGGTGCTGTGGGGAGGGCTGAAGGGTGTTTTGGAGATGAGGCATTCTGTCAACAACCCCATGCCCATCCTGGCTCTCCTCTGTGCCTGCCTTGAATCCCCCTCCCCTTGCCTACTTTGGGTGCCATGGGGCAGGATGTGGGGGTCTGTGGAGTGGCTTGGAGATGGGACGCTGCCCTGAAGCACTGTCTGCTTGTCCTGAACCTGCTTGTCTGTGCTTGTCCTGGGTGCCATGGCCAGCTTTGGGAATGGGACACTGCCCTGGGGTCCCCCTGTGCCCCCTCCACCCCAGATGCTGTGAGCAGAATGTGGGGGGCCGTGGGGTGCTTTGGGGATGGGGTGCAGCTGTGGACCTCCCATGCCCACCCTGGATTTTCACCGTGCCTGCCCTGGGTGCTGGAGGGCAGGGTGTGGGGAGCTGGGGATCTGTGGGGTGGCTTGGAGATGGGCATTGCCCTGAATCCCTCCGTCCCTGCCCTGCACCTGCCGTATGTCTGCCCTGAACCTGCCTCCCTGTGCCTGCTTGGGGTGCCATGTGGAGCTTTGGGGATTGGATGCTGTCCTGGAGCCCTCTGGACCCACCCCCAGTGACTGTCCTGAGTGCTGGGGGGAGCTCTGGGGATGGAAGACCCCCGCTGCCTTGTGCCTGCCCTGAACCTCCCATGTCCGACCTGGGTGCCGTGGGACAGGGTGCGGGGGGCTGTGGGGCTGTGAGGTGTTTTGGGGATGGGCACTGCCCTGGCCCCCTGTGGCACCCACGGCGCCGCCCTGTCAGGCCCGTGTCCCGGCCCGCAGGCAGTGGGGAGAAGGGCGTGCGGCGGCGGCGAGGCCCCGGCGGGGGGGCCCAGGGGAACGCTCAGAGCCGGGCCCGCGAGGTGAGGGTGGAGAGCCTGCAGCGCGTGCGCACCGACTTCAGCCCCGACGCCCTGCAGAAGGCTGTGCGCTTCAGCGCCGACGGAGCCCTGCTCGCCACCGGCGGGGCTGATGGCTTCCTGCGCCTCTGGGAGGTGGGCACGGCGGGCTGGGGGGCGCAGGGGGAGCCAGGGTGGGCAGCAGAGGGAGCAGGGTGGGCATGGGGGGCTGGGACAGACACGGAAGAGCAGAGGGTGGCATTGTCGTGCCCACGGCAGCTTACATTGAGCAGGGATGGCTGGATTGGCAGTGCCCGCGGTTACCTAAGGCTGCTCCCCCCACACCTGCCCGGGACTGCGGCAGGGCCTGGTCTGTGCCCAGCACCCATGCCAGCTCTGCCCCTGCAGTTCCCCAGCATGAAGAAGACGTTGGAGTTCAGAGCCCACGATGGGGAGATTGAGGACATCGCACTGGGCCCTGACAACAAGGTGGGTGTCAGATGGCTCCCAGTTCCCTGGTCCTGTGGGAGAGTGGCCTCAGACCCCTGTGCTGTGTGCGGCAGGTGGTGACAGCGGGGAGGGACTTCCAGTGCTGCGTGTGGCAGCAGGACCAGCTGGTGACAGGGCTGCGCTGGCACGAGAACCTGCCCGGCATCCCTGACAAGGCCTATCGCTACCAGGCCTGCCGGTGAGGGCTGGGGATGGAGCCGGGGGGAGGGAATCAAAGGGCTGGGGCACGGGTGGGGAGGACAGGGAGGGACATTGGGGCTCAGGACAGGGCAGGGCCGGGCCATGGGGCTGGGCAGGGGCCTGGGGCTAGGCTTTGGGGCTGGGACCATGGTCATCAGGGCTGGGGCTGGGCCATCAGGCAGGGGCCCAGGGTGGGGAGGGGCTACTGGGGTTGGGAATGGGCCACCCCTGACTGCTGCCCTGCCCTGTTGCTGTTCCTACTGGGTCTGTGGGAAGGGGTTTCCTGGGTTCTGTTGGCAACTGTGTGGGGAGGGGGCTGGGGCCAGGTTTGGCTTGGGAGAGAGGTAGTGGTGAGGGGCTGTTCTCCATGGACCCCATGCCCTCCCTGTGCGGCAGGTTTGGGGCCGTGGAGGGCAGTGCCGGGGCTCTGCGGCTCTACACAGTGCAGGTGCCCCACAAGCGGGAGCGCCGGCCCCCACCCTGCTACCTGACCAAGTGGGATGGGAAGAGCTTCCTGCCACTGCTGACACGGCCTTGTGGCTCCGAGGTGATCTCCTGCCTCTCCATCAGGTACCCCAGGGGCAGTGGGTGTGGGGTGCGGGCCATGGCAGCCCCCACTCACTACCCTCCCCCATAGTGATTCAGGCACCTTCCTGGGGCTGGGCACAGTGACAGGCTCCGTGGCCATCCACATTGCCTTCTCTCTGCAGGTGAGCTGGGGCAGAGGTGTGGGGCAGCCCCGATGGCTACTGAACAGCCCCTCACCTCTTCTGTCCCCCCAGAGATTGTACTATGTGAAGGAGGCCCATGGCATTGTGGTGACTGATGTGGCCTTCGTCCCTGAGAGCCGGCCCGGGCGGGAGCTGCTGGGGGGCCATGAGGCCGCTCTGCTCAGCGTGGCCGTGGACAGCCGCTGCAAACTGCACCTGCTGCCCACCCGCCGTACGTCTGGGGGACTGCCTGCGGGGCTGAGGTGCTCTGCTCCTCCTCTGGCGGGGGGGGCTGCAGCCTCTTCTCACCAGTGTCTGTCCCACAGGTTCCCTCCCTGTCTGGCTGCTGCTGCTGCTCTGTGCTGGGCTCATTGTGGCCACCATCTTGCTGCTGCAGCTCACATTCCCAGGCTTCCTGTAGCCCCCTGGCCCCTGGAAGGACCACCTGGTGCCAGGAGCGACCCTCCCAGCCTCCACCTATCCCACACAGACTGTGATGGACATGAGGGACCAGCTCAGGCCCCACTGTCCCTGCTGGTGCTCAGGGAGCAGATGTGGGTCTGGTACACCATGCAGGGCCATGTCCCTGTGGGACTCTGCTGGCAGCAGTGCAGGGCTGGCCCCGGACAGGGGGGTCTCCTACCCCAGGAGAAGAGGGTCCTGCTGGCCCCCTGCCCTGCTGCTGCCATTAAACTGGAGCATGAAGGCAGAGTTGTCCATGTGTGCTGGAGGAGTGGGCCTGGGGCTGGGGCATCCTACTGGTCACACTCTGAGACATTGTGTGCCCTCAGGGGCCTGTCAGTGGCACAGGGGCTGCCCAGAGCCCTCAGGGCCAGCGGGGCCCATGTGTACCGGCACAGGCTGACCCAGGCCCTCGGTGGTGCTGGTGTGGGAGCCGGTGCAGGGGGTCGGTGACACACCGAGCTGGGCTCGCCCGGCTCTGACCGGGACCGGTGGGGGCCTGGGGGGGTCTCACCCACCGGCATGGCCCCGCCCCTGCTGTGACCATGCACCCATCCCTGGCCGCAGTTCAGAGGGGCCGGGTCCCGGTTACCCCGGCGCTGCCCTGGGACGCCGGGCATGGGGCTGCATCCCTCCTCCCCGCGGGCAGGGCAGGACCCGGCACGGGCGGGGCCGCTCCTGGCCCGGTGGCAGTGTCGAGTCGTGTCGGCTACGTGGCCTCGGGGCGGGGCGGGCGGCACCGACACGCGAACGGAGCTGGGTGAGTGGGTACCGGGAGGCACCGAAGGCACCGGGTTGGGCGTGTGGGTGGGTGCCCTGGGTGAGCAGCGCCAGCCCGTCCTACGCGCTGTGCGTTCCCCGCACTGCCCCTCGCTCCCTCCCCTCTGTGCAAGCGTGTCCCCGCTGTGCTGGAACCGGGGCAGCTCCCGGAGCGCCCGCACCTCTCCCAGCGCCGGGCTCCCACGGGCCCGCCCTCTGCCCCCCCGGCAGGGCCACCCCCGAGCCCGGTGTTCCCGTCCCGCCGCAGCCCGAGGTGGCGGGATGAAGAACCCGCCAGCGATGCTGATCCTGCTGTTGCTGGGGCCAGCGGCCTGGGCCGCCCCCAAGGCGGGGAGGAACAGGTAAGGGGGAGCACAGGTATGGAGGCAGTGGGATGGGAGGACGTACGTAGTTAAGGGAAGGCAGGGGTGTGTTGTTTTCATGGTACAGGGGCACAGGTGCGGGTGGAGCACAAGGGAGCAGATGGCCATGGGAGGAGCCCGTGGCTGTGGGCAAACACAGGGGTCCGAGGCTGCACAGTGAGGGATGGGACTCGTGGGTCTGCAGGGGCCGTGGGTGGGGGGGCGTCAGGCCGGAGTGGGCAGCCCCCCCAGGGGCACAGGTAACTCCCCCGTCTCTTGGCCAGGCCTGAGCCCCCCATGGCCACAATCATGGATCCGCATCCGGACCCCCTGAGCCTGGAGTCGCCTGCGCTGCTGTGAGTCCCTGCCCTGAGGAGCCCCACAACACCGGGACTCCACCATGGCCCGGGGCTGTGCATTGGGGATGGGGGCACAGTGATGGGTGGAGGGCATCGACAGTGCCCAGCTGGCCCTGGGGCACGGTGGGCCATGAGGCAGGAGCAGTGCTTCCCACCACCTCAGCCCTGCTCCCCTCAGGCTGCTGTGGAGTGCAGTGCGGAGCCTGGGGCCACCAGAGCAGGACGTGGAGGCCATGACACGGGAGCAGGGTAAGGCGACCGGGGCAGTGATGGGGACTGAGGGGCTAGTGGGGTCAGGGACCCCAGTCCCACAGCACCCCATGCCCCACAGCCCTTCTCTACCTCTTTGTGCTCCATGACCACGACCAGAGCAGGCACCTGGATGGGCTGGAGCTGCTGCAGTTGCTCGGCACGGTGCTGGCACAGGCTGGGGGGCAGCCACACCCTGACATGGTGGGTCCCACAGGGATGGCTCCCCCTACCTCCCCTGAGCCCCTGGGCCAGGTCCTCACCCTGTTCCCCATCCCTGCAGGTGACTGCACTGGTGGACCAAGCCCTGGCAAGGCAGGACCTAAATGGGGATGGGCTGCTGGACCCCTCTGAGCTGCTGGACCCCCCCAAGGTGCTCTTGCCTGGCCAGGGCGAGGGACCCCCAGGACAGCCCCTCCTAGAGCAGCAGCCAGAGGCTGGAGCTGTGCCTGGGGGGGACACAGAGATGCCTGGGCAGGACCTGGGGTTGAAAAGCCCAGGGCAGGCAGCCATTGAGGCTGGAGACCCCCAGACTGGAGCCCCTGAGGATGAAGCTCCCAAGGTGGAATCTCTCAAGGTGGAATCTCCCAGTGCTGAGGCCTTGGAGGCAGAGGAAGCCCCTGAGGCCAAAGCCCTCAATACTCATGCTACAGAGGAAGAGGAAGCCCCTGAGGCTGAAGCCCCTGAGGGGCAGGCAGCCCCAGCATGGAGGGACCATGGGGAGGGTTAGGCAGTGGGGAGCTGTGGGATGCAGTGCCCTGGCTGCTCTCTGCCCTGCTCAGGGCACAGAGTGGCAGGGGGATGCCCCGTGGCCAGGCTGCTGGGGCCAAGGAGGGCTGGGGTCATGTGGTCTCCCTTGTAATGCATCGGATGGAGAAATAGAGGCACTGCCGGTGACCTTGGCTGTGGTCAGTGGATCCCAGGGGCTGTGGGACCCCAGCTAGGGCACAGCCGGTGAATGCAGGAGGCAGTAGTGGTGCACATGGGGTTTTATTGGGGAGTTGCTAGGTGCAGTGGAGATGTGGTGTGCCTGGGGGGTGCAGAGGTCTCCAGGCTCAAGCTCAGACAATGCCATCGAAGCCCTGGATCCCACATTTCCTGCCTGCGATCTGGCAGCCAAAGGTGAGGGCATCCTGGAGGGTCCGCCCTGGGGATGGGGCCCAGGATGAGATGTGGCCGTGCTGTGGCTGTACTGTGGCCATGCCAAACTGAACCATGGCCATGTTGTGGCCGTGCCATGTCTGTGCCCACCTTCTGCAAGCGCAAAGATGACGGCGGCATTGAAGGTGTCCCCAGCCCCCAGTGTGTCCGTGAGGGTCTCTGGAGGGAAGGCATCTGAGTGCACGAGCTCCCCGTTGGGCCCCATGGCATCAGCCCCCTCCTCAGCCCAGGCGCAGATCAGCGTGGCCCTGGGGGAGTGTGAGGTGGGTCTGGGGCACACCATGTGCCCCCTGGCCCCCGCCCCCTCTCAGGTACCCCCCCTACCCTGGCTGGATGTGCCCCCGCAGCCCCCGCAGGGCCTCGGGGGCCGATTGGTACCCGAAGTGCCGGGCCAGGTCCTTGCTGATGAACACCTGTGGAAGAGGGGCTGGGGCAGGGGGCAGCCCCCGGCACTCCCAGCCAGGTGGGATTAGGTGCGCCCTGGTGGCGTCCCCACACACCTCCTGAACTCCGAGACCCCGCCTGCACCCCCTGATCACACCCCGACCACACCCTCAGACCCCAAGTGTGGTCCCCAGACCCCGACTGCACCCCTAGATCCAAACCTCCCACCCCTGCACTCCCCGAGCCCTGACTCCCCAGGACCAGGACTCCCCAATCCCGTTGGGCCGCGCCCCTCGCAGCTCTGACCACTCCCGTCCCGAGCTCGCCGCCGCCACGCCTTTGGCCGCGCCCCGGACAGGTGATCCCGCCCCATCGCCCGCCCCATCGCCCGCCCCATCGCCCGGCCCCGCACCACATGGCCTCGCCCCATCAGCGGCAGCAGCTCCTCCCGCGGCTTCTCCAACTCCACCGAGATCCGGATCCGCCGCTCCGGCGCCGCCGCCCGGTTGTGCCGCTCTACACGCTCCAGCATCGCCCCCTGCTCCGCCGCGTTCCGAGCCTGCGGACATGGGCTCACCTACAGCCCGAGCGATTTTCCCCAGCGCCGGGGAATCCCCCAGATTCTGGAACCCCCCGAGCCTCCGGCTTACCTCGAAGTGGATCCACTTGTATTGGGAAAGGTCGACCCGCTCAAAGTCGCGGGCAGTCACGTCAGGCAGGTTCCTGTAGAACGGAGGCCAGGTGGGAGATGGGGGACCCTCACCCTGGCACACGGCCGGGGCAAAGGGCAGTTCCAGGGGCCGTGGAGGGCCCCATGCTGCCTGGACAGAGGCTCTGGAAGAAGCACTGGCCGGGTGAATCATTAATGATGGCACCTGGGGCCCAGAGCTGGCTTCAAAGGGCACCACAGCGGTGGCCCGTTAGGAGCCTGGGGGTCAGCCATGTGTAACAATCCCTGACCCTCTGGCACAGCGGAGGGATCCAGGTTATCACCACTGGGCCGTGCCGGCTGTCCTGCACTCCAGAGCGTTTGGGTGTGTGGAGATATCACCAAAATTTTGGCAGCAGCACCAAAGGTGATAAGGCTGCAGAGGCCTGCTATGGGCCACACTATGGCAGTGACAAGTGTGTGTGGGATTACGGCCAGTCGTCTCATCTGGCACTCATCTGGTACCCCCGGCAGGCAGCGGGAGGGATCCGTGAAACCGAGCTGGCACAGCCCAGCGCTGCCCGTGGGCAACGGAGCCGGGACTGCGGCCCTTACGTGTCGTGCAGGACGATGGTGCGGGAGCCGCTGGTGGCGTTGACGAGGCAGCAGGCGCAGGGCACTTCTCCGCGGGGCTGCCAGGCCACGTGCGACGTGTCCACACCCCGACGCTTGAAATCCGCTGCGATGAAGCTTTGGGGGCAGAGAACGGGATGAGGGGCGCCGCGGGAACGGGTGCCCCGACGGGCGCTGGTGGTGGTGGCAGAGGCGGGCGGGCAACGGGGGAACCACGGCCACGCCGTCGCGCCGAGGGTCGGGGCGAAGTGCAGCAGTACGGAAGGGCCAAAGAAGTGTCAGAGCGGGTTGGCCCGGTGCCCCGCCACTCCACTTACTCAGCGGCAGGACCGGGGGCCAGCGAGCCCATGAAAGAGCAGGGGGCTCCCAGCAGGGACAGCACGGTGCAGGAGTTGGAGGCGTTCCCGCCCCGCTGCCATCGCTGTGACAGGCACCTGCGGGGGGGCGCGAGGTTGCGGTGGGCGCAGGATCGGTTTGGGGGGGACACTGGAGGAACCCCCCCCGTTGCCGGTACCTGGTGTCAGAATCCTCGGCTGGGAAAGACTCCACGACGCTGATGATGTCCAGGCACACCAGCCCCACGCACATGATCCGCCGCTTCCCCGCGGCGCCGCCCGCCTCTGCCGCCATCCCGGGCCGCTGCGGTGCGGGTGCGCGACCGGGACCGGGACCGGGACCGAGACGGGCACGGGCAGCGCTTTGTCCCCGCCCCTCTGCCAATCGGCGACAGCCGCCGAGACGGGCCAGAGGGGGCGTGACCGTGTGTGGGCGTGGTCGTGTAGGGGGCGTGGCCACACAGGGGGCGCGGCCATGCGGGGCGCGCGCACGAAGGGACAGGGACACCCAGGTGGACACGGACACACGGACACGGACACAGACACATGCAGTCCCCCATGACACAGGGACACGGACACACGGACACGGACACAGACACACGCAGTCCCCCCCTGACACAGGGACACGGACACACGGACACGGACACAGACACACGCAGTCCCCCCATGGCACAGGGACACGGACACACGGACACGGACACAGACACATGCAGTCCCCCCATGACACAGGGACACGGACACACGGACACGGACACAGACACACGCAGTCCCCCCATGACACAGGGACACGGACACACGGACACGGACACAGACACACGCAGTCCCCCCATGGCACAGGGACAAGGACACACGGACACGGACACAGACACACGCAGTCCCCCCATGACACAGGGACAAGGACACACGGACATGGACACACGCAGTCCCCCCATGACACAGGGACACGGACACACGGACACGGACACAGACACATGCAGTCCCCCCATGGCACAGGGACACGGACACACGGACACGGACACAGACACACGCAGTCCCCCCCTGACACAGGGACAAGGACACACGGACACGGACACAGACACACGCAGTCCCCCCATGACACAGGGACACGGACACACGGACATGGACACAGACACACGCAGTCCCCCCATGACACAGGGACAAGGACACACGGACACGGACACACGCAGTCCCCCATGGCACAGGGACACGGACACACGGACACGGCTGTTGAGCACATTCAGTGCTGGCAGCAGCTCGGGGCTGCGCTGACCGGGGGAGCCCCCGACGAGGGGCCGCAGCCGCTGACCCTTCGCACAGCAGAAGGGCCGGGGACCTGTGGCCCCGCCAGGTACGGGACACTCGGACGGAGCCAGCCCAGGACTCCAGGCTTTCGTGTGCTCAGACTGGGTGGGGATAAGAGCCCAGAGGGTTCTTTCTTTGGTGTCTCTCTTCGGAGGCACCAGCTCGGGCTGCTAATTTGTTATTTAATTAATGAACTACAATTAAATTATTTTAAGGACTGAGATATCTTAAACTGCAATGGGAAACCTGGGGCCAAGCCGGTGAGGGCGACTGTTCTGACTGGGGAAGGGTGGGCAGTGCAGCTGCAAAGGGGCTGTGGTCCCAGCTGAAGTGGGGCAGGTGTGGCTGCCGGAGCAGCTCCGGGATGGTCAGACAGGAAAGTTTCCTTATCAGTTTGGTGGCCTTGGGCCATCCCCTTCAGACCCTCCCTGCTCCAAACATCCACCTGCCAGCACTGGATGAGCTCACCTGGATCCTTGGAGCAAGGAGGAGCCAAAAGTGAGTGTTAAAATTCCTGGGGCAGATTAAATATCAAGGATCAGGATCTGTGACTATATTGCTTCAATTCCCTCGGTCTGTCCGTGGGTGCAGCATTTTGTACAGTCTGGGAAATTCCTGCATTGGTTTGAGTGCAAATGCACGACCTGAGCAGCCTGGGGGGAAATTGGGGCATTTGGGGTCTCATCCAAGGTGTGCAGGGGACTGAGGATGCCCGTAAAGGGGCATGGGAGAGTTTGGAATCTTGTCAGGTTTGAGGCATCTGGACTCCCTCCTAAGGCACGCTGAGGGCTGAAGTTAAAGGGGGTTTTATGAGTATTTTTAGTACTTCCAACGCAGCAAGGAGACACTCTTGGCTGAAGTTGTGCAGTTGGGAACATGGGGGATAATTTGAGGCTTCGCTGACCTGGGAGAGAGAGAAAAAGTTGATGGCAGAGTTGTTGAAACATTTTAGAAGATTAAGAGAGAAATTGTTTAAAATCCTGGGCTCTATCACGTGCTACAGATGGTGTTTAATGTCTGGCAATTCCCTCATGGCACTTCAAGAGTTTATTTTGCAGCTACCAAAGAGGCAGTTGGCGCCCAGACACCGTGTCTGGAGCACAAACATGCACAGAAGGAGATGGTCACTTCGGGTTATGTGCACATGGGATCTCCTCAGAAAGAGGAATTCAGGAAGGTCTGCATCCAGAGGGACCTCATCTCCAACCTGTGCTGTTGGGACCTGTCTGGATGGGTTCTTGAGGTGTAAAGTTGAAATCCTACACCAGCAGCAGGTTCTCCAGAGGGCAAATGTCAGCTGAAACTGCTTTATTTTGGTATCTGTATGAGATTCCTGTGGACTGGCGCTTGTAATGGTGGTAATTCTGTGTGTGTTTCTAAAAATTATTTCTAAAAGTACATTTTCCTACATGTAAATTTCTATTAGGTGAGACAATAGTAAACATGCACATAATATTGGAAGACTTTTTTCATAATGAGGAGACCTTGTGGTTGTTCTTGAGGAAATGCTGCCTTCTGTCCATAACTGAAGGCATCACCTGTGCCTGGTTTGCTGCACTCGTCCAGCGACAGGAAACCATTTGAATTTTAAAATTAATGTTATTTATATTAACTTGGGGGAAACTGTTTAATTTGCTTCCAGGAGGATGATCTGAAGAGTCTCCCCACAATCAGGAAAGGGGTTCTGGTGCCTGATGATTTGTATGGCCCCTTCATAGAGGAGGGAAGGAACAGGCTTTTGATACTTTAAAAAATAAATGAGAAAATGCTTTTAAAGTTCTGCTATGGTTTTCCAGTGGTTGAAAGTTTGACCCCTTGAATCTGCAGAGAATTTTGGCTCTTAATAGACTGGTACAAAATTCCTGTGCCAGTCGGCTCTGTAGAGTTGGCTCCTGTTTATCTGTAGCAAATGGGGCTGAGGTGGCAGTGCCTGGATGTGTTGCCCTGTGAACAGGGAGCAGCTGCATCCAAACCTCAGCTGGGCCAAAGAGAAAGGGAAATATTTAGGCTTCATTTTGGGGAAAGGGCAGTGAATGACAGACCCAGAGAGAACACAATTAAGCTCCCACGTCTGGTCACAAAAAGCACATACGAGGTGTGGGATTTTGTTGGCCGTGGATTCCTGGGTTGGAAGAATTGACTAAACCTCTGCCTGAGTCAGCCAAGGACTGAGACACAGAATCACTTGTGGAGAGGTACCACAGGAAGGAGGGCCCAGGAGAGGTGGTCACAGGTGACAGCACCAGCCTGTGCTCAGTGAGGAGCAGCAGCAGCCCAAGCTCCAATGCCACACAACAGGCACCTGGAAGGGGCTGGAAAGGAAGGAACACCTGGAATCCAGCAGGCCTGATGCCTGTCTGATGGTGGAGAAGAGCATCACCAATGTGAGCAAGGATGCACATTCCAGGCAGCCCATGGGCTGAGGTAGCTGCTGTTCCCTCACACAGTCCCGTGGTTACATCATCCTGCAGGGACGGTGCCATTCCAGGGGTGCTGTGGGGACCAGGGACAGAGACCAGGAGCAGGAGCCCTCCCAGCACGGAGGAGGCACAGGGAGCAGAATTGTGCAGCCCAGCTGGGAAGAGGAAAATGGCTCAATGTCAGTGCAGATTCTCGGGCTGCTTTTTGCAGGGGTGATATGCAGCAGGTATGTTCTGGGAAGAGCAGGATTGTCACATCCACAGGGACAATGCACTGTGGGGACTCTGATTGTGGGCAAAATCTGACAGTCCCTGAATAGCACAGCAGGAGAGAGATGAGGGGGAAAGTTGGAAACAACTCAAAATGATGATGGACTATGGACAACTGGGGGAAAGCCAATTCTGCCAAGGAATATTTAGGCGTTTTTTGTTGCCAAAAAAAAAAACCAGTCACAAAGGCCTGCCCAAATTGCCAGAAGTTCTCAATTTTCAGGCTGAGCTTGGAGTTAGAGGGAGGCCTTGGGGCTGCTTCCCTTCCCAGCAGCATAGCAGGATGCTCTGCTCTGGTCAATAAGGAGCTAAGCTCACCTGGACACGTGTGACTGGCAGTCATATCACTTTACATTGTAAAATCCAGTCCACTCTCAGGTGATAGGTTCTCCTAACAAAGCAGATGCCCTCCAAGGATACTCCTTGGGTATTTAAAAGAGACCTGCCCACTTGGGGTGGTGAGTTACATCAATCTCTGTTTAATAATTGTTTCTTTTTGCTTGCTTTAGTATAATTGGTTTAATGTAATTGCTTTGATATGGTGCATGATACTATCCTATGCTATACACTGAGCAGTTTTGGCTTTTATACTTTTTTTGGGGGGATGTAGTAAATAATTCCGATTAAGATCTTTTGTCTAATAATTTGTCTTAATAAATAATTCATTTTTCACAAATATATCTACTTTGCCTTTTTTAATCCTATGGACAAAGTAACTGAAACCATTGAGAATCTGAGGCTAAGATTGGATCCAGCCTCACCAGGGCTCCTCTCTGAGGAGTTTAGAAAGCTGGGGGTCCTCTCTGCACCTTGTGACTCAACAACAGAGATTCTCTTAATAAACTTTGTCTGAAGCTCCCACTCCCACCCATGACAAGCTGTGACTCTGGGAAGTGCCACCTCTGCTGGGAACAGGCGTTTCCTAATGACAGTAGTGGTCCGACTGAGCAGAAGGGCTGACATGGGAGGAGCAGGAAAAGCCTGGCCGAAGGAAGTTGCACCTAGAGATGGGGTTCCACAGTGGAATCAGACAGAGGTGTCATTTTACAGGGACTGCAACTGATCAGCTGTGTAAGACTTGGGGGACAGGAATTTGTATCCCAGCTGAGAGCAGCCTGTTGGATGGAGATGAATGCCTGACCCAGCATGTTAACCAGCAGTGAATGATCAAGTGGTGATAGTAACAGACTTTTGAGAATCCTTTGTGATTTAAAATTGATAATGATTTCTGCCCTATCACAATCTTGTTGCCTCAATTCTGTTCTGTTTGGTACTTGTAATAATGCTGTAGAGACACAGCGGGAGCCAATGACTCCCAGACTTTCCTGTGCTCAGGCTGGCAGAGGGTAAGAGCCCAGGGGTTCCTTTGTTTGGGGTCCTTTCTCAGAGGCACCAGCTCAGGCTATTATTTTGTTACAGTTTGAGAAACGTGCAAAGCAAAAAGAAACCCTTTTTTCCTTAGGCAAAAGAGAGAGACTTTTCAAGAACTGTAACTCTGACTAGAATCCCATGTTCTGTTACCTTTTGTGCTAGTTGGGAAAAAGAGAAAAGTGCTGGGAAAAAGAAGGGGGTGTTGTTTGCTTTAATTTCTTGTTTTGTCTTTTCCCTTTTATTTCTTTTATTAATAAAACTCTTTCCTTGTACTGCAGCTGTTTAAGTTTGAACCTGTTTTGCCTCACAGCTATCTAGTTTTCCTCAATATTTTCTTATTTTTTTCCCCTTATGAAAATAACTGATTTTCGTGTGCTTGATGCTTAGTTGTGTCAAACCACAACAGTGCCAAGTCCTGCATTTTGGCCACAAAACCCCCCTGCAGCGTTATAGGCTGGGGGTGGTGTGGCTGGACAGTGCCCAGGCAGAAAGGGACCTGGGGATGCTGCGGGTTGACAGCTGGCTGAACATGAGCCAGAGTGTGCTCTGGTGGCCAAGAAGGCCAGCGGTATCCTGGCCTGTATCAGGAACTGTGTGGCCAGCAGGAGCAGGGAGGTCATGCTTCCCCTGGCACTGGTGAGGCCACACCTTGAGTGCTGTGTCCATTTTTGGGCCCCTCAGTTTGGGAAGGATGTTGAGATGCTTGAGTGTGTCCAGAGGAGAGCAGCAAGGCTGGAACACAGCCCTTTGAGGAATGACTGAGGGAGCTGGGGTTGTTTAGCCTGGAGAAAAGGAGACTCAGAGGTGACCTTATCACTCTCTACAACGCCCTGTAAGGAGGTTGTAGTCAGGTGGGGGTCAGTCTTTTCCACCAGGCAGCAACTGACAGAAGAGGAGGACACTGTCTCAAGCTGCATCAAGGGAAATACAAGTTGGATATTAGGAAGAAGTTTTTCACAGAAGGAGTGGTAAGGTACTGGAATGGCCTGCCTGGGGAGGTGGTGGAGTCACCATCCCTGGATGTGTTCAATAAAACTACAGGATGTGGCACTCGGTGCCAGGGTTTAATTGAGGCGTTAGGGCATGGGTTGGACTCGATGATCTTGAAGGTCTCTTCCAACCCAGTCATTCTGTGATTTTGTCATTCTGTAACTGCCCTGGTTATCTGCAGGTGCAGCAGACCCAGAGCAGCTGATCTTCCCCTCCTCTGGGTTCATTGTCCACCTCACTTGATGGAAAGCGTTCATGGACAGTGAAGGTTAATGGACAATGGGTAAAGGATAATCTTCCTCATCTGCCTCAGCCCCATCCTGCTCTGCCAAAAAGAGCCTGCACCCCCAGCACTGCTTTGCCCACCCCCAGACTCTGGAGGGGGGTTATCCCTCCAGTAACCATGAGAATGATCCAGCTTAGAACAGGCAGGTCAGAACAGTCCTGTGGGACTGGAAGGGCACAGAGTCCAGAGCACAAGCAGCTGAGGGAGCTGGAGAGGGGGGTCAGCCTGGAGAAGAGGAGGCTCTGGGGAACCTTCTGGCTCTGCACAACTCCCTGGCAGGAGAGGGCAGCCAGACTCTGCTCCCAGGGAAAAGGGACGGGACAAAGGGAAATGGCCTCAAGCTGTGCCAGGGGAGGTTCAGGCTGGGTTGTCCGGCCCTGGCACAGCTGCCCAGGGCACTGGTGGAGTCCCCATCCCTAGAGGAATTTAAAAGCTGTGCACTTGTGGCGCTTGGGGACAGGGGTTACTGGTGGTCTTGGCAGTGCTGGGGGAATGGTCAAGAATACTCAATGGTGGCAGGTGGCTTTTCCAGTCCTAATGATTCCATGATGTTAGGAGTTGTGGGAGGACTCTCACACCCATTTTCCTTATAAAACTCTTTCTTCTCATGATTAGAAGGACAATGATCCTTCTAAGATTGGTAATTCTTAGAAAGTCACCAGCAGGAATCTCCTCTTCCCTTTGCACCCCATGGGCAGTGAGGGGCCAGAGCCCAGGGATGATCCCAGGATGGGATAGGGAATCTTTCAAGTGGACACAGTGGAGGGAGAATACAGAAAGACTGAGCCCTTCATAGTTTTCAGTTCTCTCCTCCCCAAGAATTACTATCGTGGCTCTGGATCTCCACCTCCTGCTGACAAGGGGAATGCCATCCCAGAGAAAGAATTTCCCAAAGAATTTGCTCACGTTTGGATTTGCTGCCCCAGGGCAGG
Source organism: Lanius collurio (assembly GCA_020086605.1). Lineage (NCBI taxonomy): Eukaryota > Metazoa > Chordata > Aves > Passeriformes > Laniidae > Lanius > Lanius collurio. Next base: position 274,861 of record JACBWW010000127.1, read on the forward strand.
ACAGAACCCAGCTGTGCAGTGTCAGAATGGCTGGCTGTGAGCAGGGATCCCATTGATCCTAAAGTTAAATGGGTAGAAGTGGGTCCAGAGGAGGCCATGGAGATACTCCAAGGGCTGAAACTCCTCTGCTCTGGAGCCAGGCTGGGAGAGCTTGGAATGTCCAGCCTGGAAAAGGCTCTGGAGAGACCCTAGACAGCCTAAAGGGATTCAGGGAGAGCTGGAGAGGGACTTTGGACAAAGGCCTGGAGGGACAGGACAAAAGTGAATGGCTTCCTGCTGCCAGGGTTAGATGGGATATTGGGCAGGAATTGTTCCCTGAGGGTGGGCAGGCCCTGGCACAGGGTGCCCAGAGAAGCTGTGGCTGCCCCTGGATCCCTGGAAGGGTTGGACGGGGCTTGGAACAACCTGGGACAGTGGAAGGTGTCCCTGCCCACAGGAGGGGGCAGCACTGGATGGTCTTGAAGGTGATTTGATGATATTTTCTCACACATTTTTCACACATCACCAACACTGGAGCTGCATTAACAGAACGGCCACGCCCTCACCCTTTCCCACACCAACCCCCAATGAACTGCTAAACAACCCAGACACGGACGGACAGACAGACAGACAGACAATGTTCCTAGTGCTCACCTGACAATGGCACTGAAGATGCCAAGACCATCTGAAGACAAAAGGCTCAGTCCTATCCTCACCATTAATAAACTCCCACGACAGCTGGGGCACAGACTGGGTTTGGACACCCCCCTCTGCCTGGCCCTAAATCCTGATGTTTCTGCACAGGAACTATGACCAAAATGCTTAAATCTCTGAGGAGGTGCCAGTGCCCCAGACCCAACCGGGAATCTGTTCTACAACCAACACACCCAACCTGGAGCCTTGTCTACCATCCATACCCCTGGGACCTCCCACCACCACCATCCCGCCCCTTCCCAGGGCACAGTGGTGGGCACAGTACCCCTGACACCCTGCCAGGCCAGGCCAGGAAACAGCCAAGTGAAGTGATGAAGTGGAAGAATGGGGTTACCCATGGCCGACCTGATGGCAGGGGGTGAAACCACCCCCAGAAGTGATTAAGCAGCAAAGTGGTTCTGTAGGGCCCCCCTGGGCAGGTACCACCGCCTGTGACCCCCACCAGCTCCAGCCCCCCACTAGCACTGGAGGGTGCCTCAGGACATGACCACAGCACCTGGGAGGTCCCAGCACCACCCAGTCTCCTCAGAACCATCCCAGTTACACCACAACAGCTGGAAATCCCCTTCCCATCCCTGCCAAACCCCCACCCTGCAGTGCACAGGGATGACACTGCTGAGGCCACGATGGAGCTCGGTGCCATGGTGACACCTGGCAGGGACCAGCCCCCCTCCCCTCAATGTCCCCCGTGGGTGAAGGATGGAACTGGAGCCATGGGTACAAAACCCGGTGCCGCATCTTTATTGGGGGGGCAGTGGGGGCCGGGGGCCGTGGGGCGGCGTGGAAGGCCAGGGCGTCCAGGGTGGGCGATGTGGGGCAGGGGCGTGTGACGGTGGGACAGCAAGGGCTGGGGGGTGCTGATAAATAAGGGGGTGGGGGGTGGGGGTCCCGGCAGGGCGTGGGGACCCCCCGGCCTGGCTGTGCCCCCGCGGGGGACCCGGCAGCTCTAGAGCTCGTCGGAGTCGTAGAGCAGGGCGGCGCTGAAGACGGTGAGGGGCTCGTCAGGTGCGTGGGCCAGGCGCCCTGACACCAGGTCCACGCACAGCGTCTCGCCGGCCGCCAGTGGCAGCAGGAGGCTGAAGACGCCAAGGGCACCAGGGCTGGGGACCTGCGCGGCCACCGGCCCCTTCTCCAGCCCCTCGGGCTGGAACCCAGCCGAGTCCAGGCGGGCGATGCCATGGCCAGAGCGGGACAGGACGGCCTCCAGCCCCTCGCCCCGGTGCCCTGTCAGCACTGCGCTCACCAGGTACCGCCCAGGCACCGGCACTGTGAATGTGCCTACGACAGGAAGAGAGGATCAGGGACCTCCAGGGACCCCTGGTACCCCCAGAACGGGCTTCGTACCCCCGGATCTCCTGCAGCACCCCAAGGTCAGCGGGGCATCCTGGGACAGGCACGACACCATCTGAGAACCCCTGGCCGCCCTCACACCCGGCATCATGCTCCCCCCATGACTCTGCAGCCCCCGCCTACCCATCAGCCCCTACTGCAACATCCCTCACCCTAAAACCACCCCACAGCTCCCAGTGCACCCTCATCGTGCCGTGGGCTCTCACCTGTCTCAGGATCGTAGGCACCACCGTCGTTGAGCAGCACCTGGTCGAAGTGGACCGTGCCCGGCTCCGTGCGTTGGGTGCTCAGGGCAGCCGAGAAAGCGACGCGGGGCACCGAGCCCGGCTCCCCGACCTCGCCTGGGCACGGTGTCAGGATGTGGCACCCCTGTACCCACTTCCCTCACCCCCTTAACCCTCTGCACCCCAGCAGCCGCTGTCCCCCGAACCCAGCAGCCACACCCCCTGACCCCTCCATACCCACCCCTTCAGTATCCGTGCCTCTCCTTGACCACACGTCTCCACCATGTCCCCAGCCCCTCTGCTCCCCAGCCACCCAGTGCCCTGTGCTTGCCCATGCCAACCCAGATTTCCCCCTGCTCCCACTGTAGACCCCTAGTCCGCAGCCCCTCCCAGCTCCCCACATGCCCCCAAGCCCTCCATGGTCCTCCCTGCACCCCTCGCCCCAGCCCTACCTCTCTCTCCGGGCAGCCCTGCAGGAAAGATGAGGAGAGGCTGCAGGGCCAGCTTGGGGGGGGGACCCCCGGGGACAGGGTTCGGCCACACCTGCGTGGTCGGGGCACATGGGGGGGCTGAGCCTTACCGGGGGGGCCAATGGGACCCTGTTCTCCATCCTTGCCAGGGGGCCCAACAGGGCCAGGAGGGCCTGCCTCGCCCATGGGGCCAGCAGGTCCAGGGGGGCCAGGGGGACCTGGAGGAAGGGAGGGGATTAGAGCGACCTTGGCCCCACGGCTGGTGCCTCCATGCGTGATGTCCCCTTGTCCCCACACACTGCAGCCCCACAGCCAGGATCCCCCTGCGGACTTGTGTGCCCACACCACAGCACCACCCAGCCATGCCCCTGCCTCCCCACACTCCACTGCTGCACTCCCTGGTGACCCTGTGTCTCCACATCCCCATGTCCCCACACCTCCACCACTACTCCCACAGTCCCACGTGCCCACCATGCCCCATGTCCCCACCTAACCGGCATGATCCAGT
>JACBWW010000127.1:292944-305469 GCA_020086605.1 Lanius collurio
GATGGGGGTCAGGGATGGGGACAGGGGAGTGCTGATGGAGATGAGAACAGCAATGGAGATGGGGGTCAGGGATGGTGACCGGGTTCAGGGAGAGTGGGACAGCAATAGGGAGGGAGGTCAGGGATGGGGAGGTGGCAATGGAGGGGGGCAGGAGTGGGGATCAGGGATGGTGAGTTATGGATGGGGTTCAGGGGTGGGGGCAGGCTGGGGCAGAAAGGAGGGGTCCCTGCGTCTCCCCTACGCTAGTGACACAAACCACTTCAGAGTATTTCCACGTGATGCACAAACAAGTCAAAAATTCACTGATCCAAATCCAACGTGCAAACAGAAAAGGGCCGGGGGGGGGGCACCCACTGCCCCCGGCCCTCTGCGGCCCCCGGCCCCCGCGCACGGCCCCACCGTCGGCATGGCCCCGCCGGCAGGATGGGGGCCGGGCAGGGCCCCCGCGGCGAGGGGAGCCCCGCCAGAGCCGGGGTCCGGGGGCGCTGGGGGCGGCGCCTGGTCCTCAGTTGGGGGACAGGTCCCCGGCTCTACCAGATGCCGCTCGACCGGCCCCCGGGGGGAGCGAGAATCCGGGCCGAGGCTCGTTTTGGAACGTGGTCATCGATCTGAGAACCTGCCGGACACACGGACGGTCGGCAGGTGTCAGGATGGGGGTAGCAGGGCACAGCCCCGTGACCCGCTGGCACCCCAGCACCGCTGGCACTGTTGGGACAGCGGGGGCTCTGTGTCCCCCCGGCAGCTCCAGCACTGCGGGGACCGTGGGAGCTCCGTGTCCCCCCAGTCCCGCCCTGGCTGTGCTGCCCGTGGGGGAGCACTGAGCAGCGCCTCTTGCAGCCCTGGCCTTGTGCCAGCACTGACGTTCGGGATCCCCAAGTCCCCACGTCCTGCCTCCGGGGGTCAGAGTGGCCCCGGTCCCACCAGAGTACCGAGCAGGTGCTGGCCGACACGGAGTGTCACCGAGGCCGCTGGCCCCGGCACAGCGCGGTGAGGGGGCTGCCCGAGAGCAGCTCCATCCTTCCCCGCACAGACCCCTTTGCTGGCACAGACCCCCGGTCCCTCCCGGACTGGCACAGACCCCCAGCCCGCCCCAGAACCCCAGCCAGCGCAGCCACACGACGAACGGTGTACAGAGGGAGGGGAGAGGGCTGGGGGGCTGCAGATCCGAGGACGGGGGCAACTCCCTGCTCTGCCACGGCCTCCTGCCCAGGAGAAGGAGGGCTGCGCCTTGAGGGGGGATGTGGGGGTGATTGGGATGCTTTATGGCAGTGGAACGCCCTGCAGGGGGGATGGGGACAGCCTGGAGAAGGGGATGACAGGACAGCCCTAGGGGAGGGATACCAGGACACCCTGCGGTGGCAGTGGGAGCACCCTGGGAGGTGGTGGGGGTAATGGGGACACCCTGGGGGGCCAAGTGCCTGGCTGGTGCCAGAAGCCACCAGATGCAGGGCTGCCGGCGAGCCCTGCAGGGGCCGAGGCCGGAGCGCCAGGCCCCTCACTGCGGCCCCGCTCTTACCGGACAGGCTGAAGCTGGACTCGTGGAGGTCCCTCATGCCCCCGTGTCGTGTGGCCGGCCGAGTGGGCGTATCGGCCAGGGGCGTCCCCGTCTCTTTTTTCCCGGCATGCACAACCACGGCCACGTCCCCCAGGTACGGGGTGCGATCCACACCCCGCAGCTTCAAGCTCTGCCGGGAGCGAGAGAGAGAGCGGAGAGAGCATCAGCTCCCGCCGGGCGGGGGCTGCGGCCGGGGCAGCGGAGGGCCCGCAGTGCCGGCGGGGTGCGCGATGCCAGGGCCCTGCAGCGGGGTGCGGATCGGCCGGGCGGGGGCGAGGGAAGCGGCAGGGACATGCTGGGGCTGGGGAGGGGGCTGCGACTGGGGAGGGGCTGCGGCTGAGGAGGGGGTACTCGGCGAGATGCTGGGCGGGCTGTGGGGCTCCCGGTGCGAAGCAGTGCCAGGGCAGGAGATGGGCTGGGGTAGGTGGGTGGCCCTGGCAGAGCAGCCCCTCGCCCCGTCCCCCCGGCGAAGCCAAGCCAAGACAAACCAAGCCAAGCCAAGCAAAGCCAAGCAAAGCCAAATCAAGCCAAGCCCATGCGATGCCCTGTGTCCGCCCCAGCCACACAGAGCTCCCGACAAGGACCCCAGTGCTGGCCATCATCTTCCTGTGACAGGGCCCTGGCTGCCCCCTTCCCTTGCAGCATCAGCACCACGCCGATGCCCCAGCCTATCCCCTACAGCCACAGCATGGGGGCACGGGCGGGACCCTGGTGACAGGGACTGCCAGAGCTCCTGGGTACTTTGCTGGGCAGCCCCACGTGTCCCTGTCCCAGTGCATCGGGGACCACTGTGAGCTGTGGGGATGCCTTGGAAGGCCCAGCAAAGCGCAGAGCCTGAACGGGGGCCATGAGGAGCCGTGATCCTCAGCACACGCCTTTAAATGGCCATGGGCCACACATGTTGGGACAACTGTCCTCTTGCACTGCCAGTGTGCTGGCAAGGACCCAGGGGAGGGTTCTCTGTCACACACTGACCCGCTGGGACCCCCTGTCCCCTGCACAAAGCACAGTGTGCTCTTGTCACATGCTGCAAGCACGGCTTGGCATCGGCCTGGCACAGATTGTCCTCTGGCACTGCTGGGACCACCACAGCCACTGCCCCCTTGTCCCCTCCAGCAGCCAGCACAGTGCAGCCCTGTCCCACACGGCAGCATTGCTCCGGCATGGTGACAGCACCACTCTGGCACAGCCACGGCACTGCTCTGGCATGGCCACGGCACAGCCACCATTGCCCCCATACCTTCTCCCGCTGCACCAGCTTCTTGTAGGCAATGTCCGGGAAGGAGCGCAGCGGGCAGAACTTGCCGGTGCCCTCGGCGCACATGAAGACGCCGTTCTCGTAGACCACGCGCCCACGGCTGATGGTGACCAGGGGCACCCCGTGGCACCGCATGTTCTCATACAGGTTGATGTCCCCACCCTGCACCTGGGTGCTGGCAGAGATGGTCCTGGGCAGGGGGACGGGGTGGTGAGTGGATGCTGGGGGCACAGGGAACCCTTCCACAGCCCCCTGCCATGGGCTGCACCTACTTGGTGGCCTCAGGGTCCCAGACCACAACGTCAGCATCAGCGCCGGGGATGATCCGGCCCTTGCGGGGGTACAGGTTGTGGATCTTGGCAGCGTTGGAGCTGGTCACGGCCACAAAGCGGTTCTCATCCATCTTACCCCCCACCTGCCGCCAGAGTGGGGGGAGGATGTGCTAGGCTGTGTCACTCCCTGTCACACTCAAGTCCCCCAGAAATCCCAGGTGTGCTGCGGGGGCCAGGATCCTTGCCAGGACCGACTGGGGTGCTTTGGGGAGCACCTTTCCCACCGCCCTCAAGCCAGGGGGCGAACACCCCATGGGATGTCACACTTGAACAAGGCCCCCGTGAGCCCCCAGCACCACCCCGTGCCAAGGCCAGCAGTGCCATACCACGCCACGCTCCCAGATGATGTTCATGCGGTCCTGCACCCCGCTGACGCCATGGGGGATCTTGGTGAAGTCCTCCTTGCCCATGGCCTTCTGCTTGGTGCTGAAGGGCCGGTGGTCCGAGGCCACGATGTTCAGTGTGTCACTGCAGGGGACAGAGCAGGATGGGGACAGCATTGCCAGGACTGCTTGGGGTGCCCAGGGAGCTCAGACCCAGGGAATGGGGTAGCCCTGCCATGGGGTGCCTGGGGAGCTCAGTGCCCAGGGAATGGGGCACCTACACCATGGGATGCCTGGAGTTCTTGGCACCCAGGGAACAAAACGTCCAAGGAATGGTGCATCCAGGAAATGGGGTACGCACACCATGGGGTGCCTGGAGAACAGGGTGCCCAGGGAATGGAGCACCCATGCAGGGAGTGGCTGAGTGGGGCACCCACAGCCCAGGTGCTCAGTGAGTTCTTGGGAAGTGCAGCACCCACAGAGCGTGTCCCCAAGGATGCACAGTGTCTGGGCAGTGAGGCACAGAGAGCCTGATGCCCACGGTGTGGGGTGCCCAAAGGATGTGGTGCCTCGAGGCCAAGGAAGCAGAGTGCTGGGGCAATGGCACAGCTGGACAGCCTGGCACCCAGGCTGGGACACCTGGGTGTGCAGGACACCAGGATACCCAGACAGCACTGGTGACCTCAGCTGGCAGGGAAGGGGTGCCTGTGGGGCAGGGAGAGGTGCCCGGGGCAGGTCTCACTTGGCAAGCAGGCTCATGAGGTAGGCAGAGGTGTTGGTGTCGAGGCGCAGCGGCGGCACGGTGACGTAGGCGGCGGCGTGGAACCAGTCCTGGTGGTAGTAGTGCAGCCCGGTGAGTGTGGCATGCGCCGTGGTCGTCTCTGCGTACACCACCTTCCCTGCCAGGTGGAGGCACACACGTGTGCAACAGGTGGGTGTGCGATGGCAGGTGTGCAAGGGGCACACGCATGTGCACTGTGTCAGCATCCCCATGTTCCCAGCAGGGCTCTGTCCTGCATGTGTCCCACGTGTGTCCTCTGTGTGCTCACATGAGTGTCCCATGTGTACGAGCAATGCTGGGGGCCCAGGTGTGCCCCCCTGTGCCAGGGCACGGCCCCACAAGCACATCCATGTTCCTGTGCTGTGTGTCTGTCCCTGCCTGTGTCTGTGGGTGCCTGGTGTCTCTCTCCATGTCCACAGCTCCCCAATCCACGTCCATATCCCTCCAAGCCCCAAACCTCCCTGGTGTGTCCTATGTCAATGTGTGTTTCTGTGCCCACACAGGTGCACCTTGGCCCCACGTGTGTTGGGGAGGGGGGTCCCCACCTGTGTCCCCTACCTTGCATCTTGGCAGCAGCGATGACATCCCCTGCGGACATGCTGGAGACGTTCACCAGGTACACAGGGCAGTGGGTCTGCGGAGAGGGGGTCAGTGGTGCTGTCTCCATGGCACCCCAGCTCCCCGGGGGTCTCTGCATCCCAGCTGAGGCACGGGGACCCCCATGGAACCAGGACGCCCACCCCCAGCTGGGTGATGTGCAGGACCACTCACCCGGTTGGCGATGGTGATGACGCGGTGCGTGGCCTCAGCTTCCAGCTGCAGAGAGAGCCGGTGGTGACACACATGACACACAATGGTGCCACCAGTGGGGGGGTGGGTGACACAAGGATGGCTGGTGGTAGCCATATGGATGTCCTGAACCACCTCAGCCACCTCCCATGCCACTGCTGCAGTGACATGGTGACACCTGCCATCACCTACCTCTTCAGGCCTGCTGATCTCGATGCCCTCTGGCCCCGTAATGCCCAGATCCAGAGCTTCCTTGGCTCCCTGGGGAATTCGGGGGGGTCAGGGTGGAGGTTCTGCTGCCCCTAACTGGGTTCCCATTGCACCCCCCATGCCCTTGCCCTCACCTCAGCCACCAGCTCTCCGTTCTCAGCGTGGACACGGGCGATGGCGCCGATGTCGCGGCACGCACGCAGGACCTGGTAGAGCTCGCTGTCCCGCAGCATGTACAGGTCCTTGTAGGTCATGAACATCTGGAAGGAGTTCACCCCCTTCTCCCGCACCAGCGTCTCCATCTCTACCTTCACCTGCACCGGGACAGGGGGTCAGAGCGGGACCTCACTCCACGAGGGGCCCCTGCCATGGGGCAGGGACTGACACTCCCTGGGGACACGGGATGTGGATTTGTGGGTGACATGGGGAGTGACAGATGCTGGGGGGGAGCAGAAGGGATTTTCTTGCCCCCCGGGGGGTACCCACAACCATCACTCTGCCCCTGCTCTGCTGGAAGAGGGGTCAGGGCTGGGGTGTCCCTGCAGCACAGCCAGGAGCCAGGTCTGATCCCACTCCAGCAGCTTTGAGGGGATTGCAGGGGCTGAGTGTGCCGCAGGATGGGGTCTGGTCACCAATCCCACATGCCACCTCCATGGGGGTCATGCTGTGGGTTGGGATCCCCCCAGGCTGGGACCACCAGCCCTGGGCACCCTGCTCCCTTCCATGAAGCAGTAGCAGCACTTTCCCTGCCCCAGTGTGGGGCTCAGCCGCACGGGGATGCCGTGCCCCGGGGCACCCCTGAGCCACTGCCCCGCTGAGCCTGGCTCAGGGCAGCTCAAAAGGCATCCTGGGGGCTCAGCCCACCCCCCAAGCAGCTAATGGGATCAGCGGGGCTGGGAATTAGCCCCGGCAGCTGCTCCCGGAGCCGTGCCAGACTCACCTTGGGCGCCCACCAGGTGATGCCCATGTGCAAGGCGTAGTCGCAGCACACCTTGGGGTCGGCCAGGCTGCGGCACTTCTCGTAGGCATCCAGCAGCGACGTCTCCTTGTCGGGCAGGACGTGGCCAATGATCATCGTCGTGCCCCCCACCAGCGCTGCCTGCGGGGCACAGGGACAGCGGCGGAGGGGTCAGGATTCATCCCCCCACTGTTGGCACCAATCCTGCCAAGCCGTGAGCCATATTTGGGCATGGCATTGCCCACAGATGGGTGGGGGTCCTGGGTGCAGGCAGAGACCCCTGCAGCCTCCTGGCCCCACCGATGGCTGCCCATTTGCAGCAGCACATTTGGGTGCATCATACATCTGGAGAGCCCCATCCTGCCCCCACCAGGGCACCCACTGCCCCCACAGTCCCAACCACTGGATTTGGGGTGCCGAGGGACCCAGCAGCCCTCCTGGCACAGAGCCTCATGTGGGATGGGGCCGCAGGGAGCCCCCCCGCCATGTCAGCGTGGGCGGTAGTGCAGGCGCTGTGGCACTGCCAGTGTCCCCAGCTCACCCGGCCCCACTAATCCCCAAAGCTCCTTTGCCCATCGGCCCTCTCGGGAGGTGCCGGCGTGGTGCCACGAGGCGGGTGACAGTGACAGGGAGCAAGCCTGGCACAGGGTGCCCGTGGTCATTGTGCCGGCCCCTTCCCTTCAGCACACCGCTGAGCCCCCTGCCCAGGGACAGTGGGGACCCTGGGGACAGGCACGGCCAGCGCTGGCCTGGCACAATGGCTGCTCTGTGTGGGCGCTGGGGACAGTGGGACAAGCTGCAGGGACAATCCTGTGCTGGCCCCTTGACACTCCCAGGCAGCAACACTCAGTACACAGTGCCACCAGCACAGGGAGCGCAGAGGGTCCCTGAGCTGGCACAGGGTGCCACGGTCCCAGCGTGGGAGGAGGGTTCTCACAGCGAGGGGATGTGATAGATGGGGACATGGGGACAGGCTGTGCCATGCCACAATGCTCTCGTCGAGCTGATGCAGCTGAGATGCTCACAGTGCTGGGGCGGGGAGCTGCCGGCACCAATCTGCACCCGCAGGGTGCCCCCAGAGTGGGGAGCAGACCCCACACGGGGGCTCAGGCCGCAGGGGTACCTTGGTGCCATGGTAGAAGTCATCGACACAGGTGGCGTTCATGAAGGTCTGGTGAAAGTGGGTGCTGGTGTCAATGCCGCCCGGGATGACGAGCTTGCCAGTGGCATCGATGACCTTGGCACCGCCGGGGATCATCAGCTCGCGCCCCACTTGCTGGATGATGCCGTTCTCAATGTAGACGTCGGCCTCGAGGGTGCAGTCATCGTTCACCACCTTCCCCCCCTTGATGAGGATCCGCATGGTGGCCGCGTTGGCCATCATGGTGCTGTAGGGCAGAGGCAGCACGGGGGTGACCACTAGGAGCCCCCCAGGGCTGGGGGTCACTCCACTGCCCACCCTCACCAGAGGTGCCCCGGTGTGGGCAGGGCTCAGCCCCGCAGCTGCGCATCCTCCACGGGCCATGTCAATGGATTATCCCGGGAAATCCGCGGAGAGGAGGGGCCCTGGCACAGAGCTGGGGCTGCCTCCCTGCCAAGAACCCTGCTCCAGTGACTCCAGGCTGCACCCCGGCCGGTGCCTCCCCACCTGCAGACCCAGCACCTGGAGCAGGGCTGCCAGACCCCAGCCCTGCCACCCTCCAATGCCATTGCCACATGGCAATGTGAGTGTCCCTGTGAGTGACCAGGACTGGCATGGACAGCACCAGGGCTGGCATCACTCCCTGGGGTCTTTGCCCACAGACCCATGTGGTGCCAGCTCTGACAGAGACCCCCCACACTGCCTCAGCACTGCCGGAGTCCCCAGCAGCGAGGGGCATCCCCAGACATGATCAATAAGTCATTTGGTGAAGGTCAAACACCATCGACCCATCAGAGCAGGGACAGCACGTGCCAGCTGTGCCCATCCAGGGGACATGAGGTGGGATGGGACTCCACCAGAACCCCCAAAGCAGACACCTCATGGCAGAGACCCACAAAGAGACCCCTGCCTCACTGTCCCCACGGCAGGGACCAGCAGGGACCCCTCCACCAGATAAAGCCCAAGGCTCCCCCACGGACAGTGCGGGACTGTCCAGCATTGCTGACATAATGCTGGCAATTTAGCAGCTCTGTGGGAATGGCCCCTGCTGCCCACCCAAGCCCAGGGCGCCCAGACCCTTGGACAGGCCCACTGGGGCCAGAACTGAGCCACGGGCAAAGGCTGCTCCTGGTGTGAGCAGGGACCTTGGGGAGATAGGGGTGGCTGGTGCTGCCACCGCCCCACTGTGGCTCCAGGTGGGTACTGAGACAGGGACAGTGCTCTGAAGGGACCGTCCCCAGCTGTGCCAGGGATTTCCAACACCTGCTGGGCAGCAAATGGCTTCTCAGGCACCACAGCTGGCAGGAGCTGTGCTGGCCGTGAGGCTGGGCCAGGCTTTGCCAGCAGCTGGGCATTCCCAGTCACAGGCCAGCGCAGCTGCTGGGGCTGGGGGCAAGTGGCTGTTCCCACCATGGGACCATCACTGCAGAGGCAGGGACAGCAGCCCTTCCTGAGCCGCTCCTGCTCCTGGGCTGGACAGTGGCTGCCGTGGGTGATCCTGGTGCCAGCTGGCGCCTTGTCCTCATGCCCTCACCTCAGCACAGAGCAGCAGGAGCAGCTGCCGGGGCCCTACAGGCGGCCCCCCTCGGGAATGTCACTGGCATGCACAGCTGTGTCACTGCTGAGAAACCCCCCAGGGGACCATGGTGGGGTGGCAGTGACCTCGTGCAGCATGTCAGGCCTGTGGCACGCTGGGCACTGGCACCCAGTGGTCCAGTGCCCATACCTGCCCCTGCTTCCCCCCAGCTCTGCCTCGGGCACATGGGGAAGCTGCTGCCCCCCATGTGAGGGCTGTGCTGGGGGGCATCTGGACCCAGAGCTCCACCGTAAGGGATGAGGGGGATGACAGCAACAAGGGGGTCAGCCCCAGCCAAGGACTCTCTGAGTCTCCACGCCAGTCAGGGCCCACTCTGACTGATAATCAGGGGCAAGACATGAGGGCAGAGATCCACCTCGTTGGGGTGAGACCAGAGGGGGTGAGCTGGTGCCCAGAGTGCCACCACAGTGCACGCTGCCCGTATGAGTCCTTGGGACCCCAGAGCAGGGGTCAGGCAGGAGATGCAGGAAGGAGTGCAGAGGGGAGGTGGCACCAGTGCAGATGGGGTGGGGGGGAGGCAGCACGTTGCATCCCGAGATGAAAGCAGGCTGTGGTGACGGATGGATCTGGAGCACGGAACACGCGACTGCCAGCGGTGCCGCAGCTTCCAGCACTGTGACACCCCTGACTTGGGGGAAACGGGGCAGAGGGGGCCGCTGTGGGTGGACAGGACGGGGGCAAGCATGATGGAGGGGATGCGTGGCTGGCAAGGGGACAGGGCATTGCTGGGGGCACAGGCGTGGGCTGGCCACCCAGAACAGAGAAGAGCTGGCAGCCCCACATGCTGCCTGTGGTCTTGGCCACCACGGAGCCACCCACACTGCTGCCACCACGCTGCCCTCATGCTGCTGTTCCAGGCACCTTTCCCACCCCCTCCCAAGGGAACAGTCAGCGACCCCCTGCATTGCCCATGGCAGAGCCCTGACCTCTCCACACCACCAGCCCTGTGCCCAGCACTGGATGCCCACAGCAGCCTGTCTGGCACACCAGTGCCCCCCAGTTCACCCTCACTGCCCCCAGATCATACCCAGTGCTCCCAGTCAGTCCCCCCAGCTCACACCAGTAACCCCAGCTCACTCTCAGGGGTCACACCAGTTCCCCGATCTGACACCCTGTGGCCCCCAGCTCAATCCCAGTGCTCACACCAGTGCTCCCACCTTACACCAGTGCCCCCCAAGCACAGGAAGCATCCCCAGGGGCTCTGTCCCTCTATCCCCTAGCCCGGGCCACAATGCCAGCATGGCACCAGCCCTGGTGGCACCGGGGCCCTTGCCCGCGCTCCAGCCAGCCGCTGCAGCGTGGTGGCACAGCCAGCATCAGGCGGCGGTGGCCGGTGCTGCCGCGGTGGCCGGAGGCTTCTGCCAGACAACAAGCTCCGGAGCAGGGCAGAAACGCAGCGTCAGCGCCGGGGGGGCCACCAGCAGGCACCTCGGGGACCCCCGCCCACCCCGCGCCGCAGCCCCCTGGCTCGGCCACCTCGGCAGGCGGTGGCCGCGGCGCCGCTTCCCGGCACACAAAGCGGCGCGACCATTCGTGGGGCTCGCAGCCCCCCCAGCCCCACCGGCTGCCGCGGCGGCCCCCGGCCGCGAGGACAGCTGTGACCTCGGCAGGACAAAGGGACCCCGGCCCCGGCGGGGGCTTCCAGGGGCACCTGTTGGGGTCGGGGCGGCTGCCGGGCCCGGCCTTTGTGCCGGGGCTGCCGCATTGTGCAGCGCGGCGAGGCCGAGGGCCCCTCACCGCCCCCCGCTTTTGTCTGCTCTGGCGAGACCCCGGTACCCATCCTGCCCGCGCCCACCCTGCACCCACCCGGCCGGCGGGGACTCCCCTTTGTCAGACTGGGCTTGGTGACCGTCACTCCGGTGACACCGACCCGCGACCACTGCCTGTCCCTGGCCAGAGGCGGCGGCTGGGTGGGCATCGCTCTCCGCCTGAGAGATGCCCCGGCGGGGGGGGCGGGTTACAGCACCACGGCCTCCAGCCCTGCCCTGGCTCAGGTACGGGCACGGCTGGTGTCGGTGTCCCGCTGCCGGGGTCTCACCGACCGCCCCCCCGGCCAGGACGAGATGCGGTACCACCGAGCCACCGCCCCGGGAAGGACCAGGAGAACCACGGGGGCCGCGATGGGCGGATGAAGGGTGCTCCATCAGAGCTGCTACCGCCAAACCTGAGATGCTGCGGGCGGGCGGGCGGCCGCTCCTTGTCCCCGCGGGCACCTTGGCCCGGCCGGGCCCAGCCCGGGCACGGAAACGGGCACGGCGCGGCCACGCCCGAGCGGACGCGGGGCGCTGCGGAGGGTCCCGGCGCAGGCTGCGGGGGCGCGGGGGGTCCCATCCCCGCTCCCAGGTCCCCATCACCCCCCGGCGCTGACCCCCAGGTCATTGCGGCAGGAGGCCGAAGCGGCGGTCACCGAAACGGAGATGCTGCGAGACGGGGGGGACCCGGCCGGGGGTCCCCACCGGAGAGCCGGGCCGTCCCCGGGTGCGGGGCCCTGGGCTGGGCGCAGCCCCGGTCTGGGCCAGGCCCGGGTGAGGCGCGGGGGCGGTGCCGCTGCGGTGGGTCCAGAAGCGCGATGCGGGGAGTGCGGGGGGTCCCCGTGGCGGGTCCCGAGGCGCAAGGTTCCCGGTCCCGCCGGCCCGGGGCGGCTCCGCAGACAAAGCCCGGGGCCGCCCAGCACAAAGGATGCTCCGAGCCGGGGCGGGGCCGCCCAGGAGACCCGGCGGAACAATGAGCCGGGCCCGGCGGGACCCCTGCCGCCCCTCGCTCCCCGCGCCCCCATCGCCCCGGGGTCCCCGCTCCGCCGCGCCCCGCGCACCTGCTGCTCCGCCTCCGATCGCGACAGGGCGCCGACGAGGGAGTCGGGCCCGTTCGGGATGGAGCAGCCGTCCCCGGCATTACATGCTGCCGAGGCGAACCCCTGGCGCTGTCGCGACACGATCGCCCTGTCGCGACAGGTGTGTCGCCATAGGTGGGCGGCGGCCACACACGGTTTTTCTGCCCGGCGATACCCCGCGAAGCGCCCCGGGCGAGGATGGCGGGGCACTCCCTTCCACCCTCGTCTGTCGATTCGCTCGCGCCTGTCGAGACACACGCACCTGTCGCGATTGTCCAACCCGTCGCGATAACGAGCCAGGTCCGCTGGTGCCAAGGAAAAGCCAAGCCGAACCCAGCCCAGCCCAGCCCGGCCCAGCCCCCTCGGCCCCGCTCTACCCCGCCCGGCCCCGCCGGTACCTCCCGCTCCCGGTGCCGCTCCCGGTGCCGCTCCGGCCGCGATCGCTTCTCACCCGAACCTGCGCCGCGGGGGCGGGGCCTCGACCCGCCTGGACCAATCGCCACCAGCCCTGGCCGCCGGGGGCGGGGCCGAGCCCCCAGCAGGGTGGGCTGCACCCAACCTGACTGACGGGCGGAGGGGGCGGGGCCAGGGCCCGGGTCCCCGCCCCCCGCCACCTGCACGCGCCGTTGCCGTGGTGACGGAGGGCGCGCGGAGACCCCGGTGACCCCCTGGCCCCCCGGGAGCCCCCTGGGTACCTCCCGGGAACCCCCCATGTACTCCCCGGGAATCCCCCGGCTGCCCCCCCGGCCCT
>JACBWW010000127.1:320165-340686 GCA_020086605.1 Lanius collurio
GGTGCTGGCAGGGAAGGGGTCAGGAGGCCGAGGGGCAGGACAGGACACGTACGTGTTTCTGGGTGACATTGCGGACGTCCCCGACGTACATGATCTTGCCCTGGTGCCTCACCATGCCCACGGTGATGGAGTCCTCACACACCTCAGAGGCGATGTACCTGTCCACCTGGATGCCCAGGTCCTTCAGCACCAGCAAGCCTGCAGGGAGCCAGGGGTTGGGCCATGTACACACAAACGGGCCCCCAGCTCTTCACCTGTCCCACCCCCTCCCCTAGTGTGGGGAAGACAATGGGGGCTGCCCACAGGACACACCCACATGGGGTCCCACAGATCTGTCCACTCTGCTGTCACCCCAGCAATCCAATCCCACATACACCCTGGGGGGGCCCACGGGGCCATTGAGCCCACCCACCTGTGGCAATGCCATCGAAGAGGGAGAGCACCCGGATGGGCTTCCTCTTCTCAGCCGGCACTGGCGGGTACACCTTCGGTGGGTCCTGGGAGCCACAGGGATGGGGTCAGCGGGGAGCGTGTTGGGGGTCAGCGAGGAGGGGCCTGGGGGTCAGCAGGGAGGGGGCACTCACAAACTCCTGGTCGTGGTTGTTGGCGAAGAACATCTGGAGGCGCGAGGGCCAGTCCTCTCGCCGCCGCAGCAGCCCGTAGACCCCCTTATGGCCGCACATGTAGCAGTTCCAGGGGTCCTCCTTGATGGCCGCCTGCGCTGCCCCCGGGCCCACCAGCAGGTCCACGCACTCCACGCAGAAGCACCTGGCACAGGTGAGAGCCAGGGTCAGCAGTGGGGCTCACGCCAGGGCGGTGACACCACCAGAATTTACCCAGCCCCACACCACGCGTGGGGCACCACCCACACGGGGTCCCACAGACCTGTCCACGCACACCCTGGTCTGAGCCCACCGGCATTTCCCAGCTCCATGCTGGGACTGGGGCACTGCCAAAGCTTGCCCCAGCCCTACAGCAGGACCATGGCAACACCAAAACCTTCCCGGCCTCATGCCAGGGCTGGGGCACCACCAAAACCTCTCCAGCCCCAAACCAGAACTGGCATCACCCAAAACCCCAAGGCAGGACTGTGGCATCACCAAAAACCTCAACAGCAACACCTCAGCCTTACTCCAGAACTGGGACATCACCGGAACTATTGAGCTCCACAGCAGCATGGGAGCATTGCCAGGACCTCCTCCAGCCCTACAGGATCCTGGCACCGCCCAAAATCTCCAAAGCCCCACACCCGGACTGGCATCACCCAAAACGCCACAGCAGAACCACAGCATCTCCAGTCTGGGGGCATTGCCAAAACTTCTCCCAACCCCAAACCAGGACCAGGGCACCACCAAAACCTCCCAGACTCAAACCACAAGTGGCATCACTCAATTCCCATGCCAGGACTGTGGCATCACCAGGACTTTCCAGCTCCATCCTGGTAGGACTGGGGCATTGCCAAAACTCCCATAATCCCATACCAGGACCAGGACATCACCAAAACTTCCCAACCCGACACACTGGGACTGTGGCATCATTAAAACATCCCAAACCAGGACTAGCATTATCAACAGCCTGTGGCACCATGGAAATCTTTCCAGTCCTGCACTGGGGCATCACAAATCCTCCCAGCCCCACACCAGGATTGGCATCACTGAATTCCTACACCAGGGCTGTGGCATCACCAAAATGTTCCCAGGACTGGCAGCATCTGATTTCCATGCCAGGCCTGTGGCACCACCAAAACCTTTCCAGCTCCACATGAGGACAGAAGCATCACAAAATATGCCAGACTGGTATTAAGGAATAAATCCAGTCCAGGATTTCAGACCCATTTCAGTGGGTCCGAAATGCAGACTGAGCTGCAGAGGTTGAGCTCTGGGTGGGGCCCCATCCGTGGGATGAGGAAGGGTGACCCAGCCAGGTGAGTGGACATGGAGTTGGGATAACATAAAAAAGGAGGAGCTGCCAGCCAGGTGGATGGACACAGGGGCAGGAGCTGTGGACACTGCAGGAACAGCGAGTGAGACTCGTAGAGGACATGGAGGGGACAAAACCGAGGGGTTCTTCTGCTGGGATCCCTCCTCGGAGGTACCAGCTTGGGCTGTGTTTGTATTTCTGTGCCAGGAATAAATGGCTTCACCAAACAGCACATCTGAGACTCTGCCATTGGAAACTGGGGCTGGAACCAGTGAGGAGGCAGGGTCTGACTGGGAGTGGGGCTGTGGGGAGTCACTGGAGCCACCACTGTGAAGGGGCTCTGGCCCCAGCAGTGACAGCCTCTGGCACTGCGAGTGTGACAGCGCGGGAGGAGTCTCAGGAGTGGTCAGACTGGGAAGTTTCCTTAACTCACATCACCAAAATTCCCATGCCAGGGCTTGGCATCCCCAGACTGGCATCACTGACCACGGTGGGACTGTGGCATCACCAAACCCAACCCAGACTCATGCCAGGACTGGGACATCAAAGCCTGACACTGGGACAGTGGCACCACCAGAACCTCCCAGTCCCTTGCCAGGTCTGGCATCACCATATCCACCTGCTCCTGTGCCACAGGCCACAGCATTGCCAAAACAACCCAGCCACAAACCAGGACTGGCACTACCAAACTCCCACACCAAGACTGTGGCATCACCAAACCTTCCCAGTGCCTCACTGAGACTGGGACATCACCAAAACTCCCCAGTCCCACACCAGGACTGGCACCAGCAAAACCACATGGCAGGAATGTGGCAATACCAAAACCTCCCCAGCCTCATGCCAGACAGACTGGGGCACTAATGGAAGCTCCCCGGTTGCACAGCAGCCCCGTGGCCCCCCCAGGCCCCCCGGCCCCGCACCTGCAGCAGTTGTTGTTGCCACACATGAGGACCTCGCGGCCGCCGCAGCAGATGGTGCAGTAGGACTGGTACCCGTCATCGTCGTACTGGTACGCGCACTCCAAAAAGCAGTTCTGGGGACAGCCAGGGTGTCACTGTGGCCCTGGGCATGCCAGGACAGGGTTGGGCATCCCATAAGAGCCCCAGGCCATGGCTCCTGGCCCGGCACCACACCATACCTTGCAGTTTTGGCACATTCCCCCGATGAACAGAGGGTGCTCTAGGGTCACATTGAGGCTCCCACAGGAGATGCAGATGTCTGGGGGAAAAGGGGAGACATCACCCTGGCACCCCACCGCAGTGTGATGACACCCCGACCCCTGTTCTGCAGTCCCCAGAACAAACTCACCCCCATGCTGGGTCACACCAGAGCTGGGGACCAACCCTGGGAGCAGCAGGCAGGACTCCCACTGTCCCCAGCCCCACTCCAGATCCCACAGCCCCAGGCAGTGTCCTGGGGGGTCCCTGCCACCATCCAGGGTGTGCCACTGCCCCATCATAGCTGCTGTCCCTGCTGCCAGCCAGGGTGAGGGTGGGACAAGCCTGGCCTTCTTCCCCTGAGCTGCCCCCACACCCCTGCCAGCCCCCTCTATCCTGAGGTGCCCAGGCAGGGAGGGATGGACCCCGACCCCACATCCTGGGTGCAGGATATGCCCCGGCCCTGTACTCACCTTCGATGTTCCTGCACTTCTGCCGGACCTCGTACACCAGTCTCTCTGGGGGAAGAGGAGTGTCAGGGGGGCCTGGCCCCAGCCAGGTCCCCTCATGGCTGGGGGTGAAGGGAGGGACTCCCCGGGAGGGAAGGACCCTGTGGGAGAATGGGGCCCGGCCTGGAGTAGCTCTTGTCCCCTCACCCCCAAGTGAGCACAGCCAAAGCAGCCCCCCCAAGAGAGGAGTGGTGGGCGTGGGGACGTCCCCAGTCCCCCGGTACCTCGGGTGCGCTCGTCGATGATCTCCTTGACCTTGGGCTTCTCCTGGGTTGTGCTTTTCCGGGGTTTTTTGGCGGGTGGGGGTGGTGCGTAGGCGGCTGCTTCAGGCTCGACCCACATCTCCGTGTAAACTTCTTTGTAGGGGTTCCGCTCCTCTGCAGGACCAGGGGTCATCAGTGGAGTCCCCCCATCAGGTCCCACTGCCAGGACCCCCCCCCAGGGTCCCCTCCCAGCCCTACAGTGCTTCCCTGGCCCAGGCCCATCTTACCCTGGTGATGCTGGAGCTGATGGTGAGTGTCCCCCAGTACCCTGGGCAGGTCCCCACACCACACAGGGCCTGTGCCCCCGCTCACCTTCGGGGGGCTCCAGCCCCTTGGGGCCAGAGGGCTGGAAGCCACCCAGGGCCCACTCGATCATCTGCTTGTTCTGGATCTCCACCACCTTGGATGTGTCCGTCTCATCGTTCTCAGGGCACGCAGGGAAGATCTTCCCAGCCCGGCTGCTGGCCACCTGCCAGGGGTGCAGGTGTCACCACACATGAGGGGTCCCATCCTCAGGCCCCCTGGCTGCTCCTGCACTGCCCAACCCAGCAGGCCCCAGCCTTAGGGGGACAAATGTGGTCAGGAACCTCCAGGAGAGACCCTCCCAGCAGTGCTGAGAACCCCCAAAGCCAGGATCACCCCACAAGAGACCCTCCCAGCAGTGCTGAGAGATGCCCTGAGAGGTAAGACCTCCCAGCACCCCCCACAGGGACTGCAGCAGCCCCCCCAGAGACCCCTAAAGTTCCTGACCTCCTCCCCAGATCCCTCCACACCCCTGCCTGGGACAGGTGATTCCCAGACAACTCCAAAGTCTCCTAGAGAGTATACCACAAATGCCCTTAGGGGCTCCCCCAGACCCCTTAGCTTTTTAAGAGACCTTCAGGCAGCAGGACAGGAGGAAAGGCTGGGTCCTGGCAGGGTGGAGAAGCAGCTGCTGCTTCCACGGATGGACCCACTGCACCTCGGATGTCCCCCCACCTCCCCGGTGTCCCCGCTCACCTGCAGCACCTCGTAAATGGCCTTGCGGTACATGGGCTGCTTGTTGTAAGTGGCCTGGTGGAAGGCGCTGGCAAAGGAGCTCAGGGGCAACAGCTTCTCCACACACACCTGGGGACAGGACGCAGCCATGGGCACACCTGGAGGAGGGCTGCTGTCACCCCCCGGCCCCCCGGGCACCGCTTACCACCGAGAACTTGCCGTCGCCGAACCACATGACCCAGCGGGTGCCCTCGGCCGCGCGGCTCCGGCCGGTCATCCACCAGGACACGATGCGGCCGGGCCACCACGAGAACCCGCGCAGCTTCCCCCACACCAGCTCGCCGATGCCGAACCCGCGCCCGTCCTGCGGGGGGGGACACGGGGGTCAGGGCGGTCTCAGGAGGCTCTGGCCCCGCAGCGCCCCCGGTCTGCCCGGCCCTGCCCTCACCTCGTACTCGGGCTCGTCGTCGGCGGATTTTGAAGTGTTCTTGTCGCCGGCATCGGCCACGGCCGGCTCCGGCGTGGTGGCCACGCTGGGCGAGGCAGGGTCGGTGGGCTGCTGCGGGGCGGGCGGCGGGCTGGCCTCCTCCTCCTTCTGCGCCTCGGCCCGCGCCGGCTCCTCCACCACGTTCATCACGGCGATCACCTTGGCCTTCTTCTCCGCCTGCAGGGAGAGCGCAGGGCATGGCCACCGGCACCCGGCCACCGGCACCCGGCCACCGGCACCCGGCCACCGGCACCCGGCCACCGGCACCCGGCCACCGCGGGGTGTCCGGGCATCACCTCGGACCCGCATCCGGCCCCGACCCGCGCCCGGCAGCCCCCGAATGCCTGAGGGAGACCCCCGGCCCAGCCACCAGCAGCCCCCACGGGGCCTGGGGCCGAGGTCCCCTGCCTCAGCTTCCCCCTCCTGACCCCCGTACCCCCAGAACTTATCCCGGGAGCCCCGGGGTCCATCCCAGGAACCCCCGCACTCAGTCCGTGACCCTCAGAGCCCAGCCCNAACCCAGTACCCTCTGTATTTATCCCGGCACCCTCGGAGCTTATCCCCGTCCATGGCACCCTCTCCGGGTCCCCCCGTTCCCAGCCGAATCTCCCCGCGCGGTGCGGGCGCTCCGGCCCGCGGTGGTCCCGGTCCTGGTCACGTACCCGCAGGAACCGGCCGGGCCCGGGCCGGAACGCGCGGAGCCGGAACGCGCGGAGCCGGCCGGGCCGGTGTGGGTCAGCCCGGCGGCCCTTTGTCTGGGCTCCGGGTCACGTGGTGCCTCCCGGCCCGGCTGGTTGGCTGCGGCGGGGGGGGGGGGGGGGCACGCCGGGGGCACGGGCCGGACCGGAACCGAAGGGGCCCGAGTGGAACCGAACGGAACCGAGAGGACCCGAGCAGAATCGAAGTAACAGAGAGGAGCCGAAGAGACCCGGACGTTGCCCGGGCCGGACCCGAAGGGAACAGAGCGAAACCGAAGGGACCGAGCAGAACCGAAAGGATCGAGAAGAACCGAACGGAGTCAAGCGGACCAGAGAAGAACGAACGCAACCGAGCGGCTTCCGGGACGGATCCGAGCGGTCCCGATAGGAACCGAACGGAGCCGAGCGGCTTTCCTGGGATGGACACGAGCAGAACCGAACGCAGCCGAGCGGACTCCCGGCACGGAACCAAGCGGAGCCGAACGGTCCCGAGCGGTTCAGCCCGGTCCCGGTCCCGCTTGCCCGGTGTCCTCGGTCTCGGCCCCGATCCCGGTGCTTCTCGCTCCAGCCCCGCTGTCCCGCCGGTGCCCCGGTCCCGTCCCTCCCGATACTCACGGGCCCGCAGCCGTGCTCCGGTCCGGGCTAGGCTGCGCCTCACGCCGCGGGGCCGCTCCCGCCGCCTTTTGTCCCGGGGCCGCGGCCCCCCGGCCTTTGTGCGGAGCGCCGGGACGGGGCGGGGGCGGCGGCGCCCCGGGGGCCTCGCCCCGCAGGGCTGGAGCCGCCCCCGCCCCCCGCACCAGTGTCCCCAGTGCCACCAGCTGGGGACTGGGGGGGCTCCGCGCTGGCAGCGGCCCCGCTGCACCAGTTCGGCCCAGCACGGACACCGGTCTGCGGTCACATTGCCCGTTTCAGTCCCGTGCAGTCGGACACTCGTCTGGTACCACACGGCCCAGTTCAACCCAGTACAGACACTGGTGCAGAGCTGCTACCGGCCCCGCTGCCCCAGTTAAGCCCGGTACAGACGGGACACGCTCAGGGGTCCCTGCACCCCAGGACAGGCCCTGCCCCCTGCCCTCCTGCTGTCCCCGGGGGTCCCCATGTCCCGAGGGTCCCACGCCGCGGTGGCTCCGGGACCCCCCCTTTGTGTGCAGAGAGGGACAAAGGGGTGGGTGACCCGGCCCGCCACCTCATTCCGGAATCCGGAGGGACCCCAAGGGACCCTGAGCATGGTGGACACCCCGTTTCCTGCAGCTCGGCCGTGCCAAAGCAGCAAAGATGCTTTGGGGACCTGGGATGTCTGGGGACACGAGTAGCCCTGGGCCAGAAGACACGGGGTGAGTGACACTCGGAGTGTCCTGGGGCAGGGTCACAGCAGGACTTCGTGTCCCCCCCACCTGGTGCTCGTCTCAAGGCCCTACTCTGCCGGGGGGACAGGAAATGTCCCATCGCCGGTCGTTAAGGGACATCGTCTGGATATCACAGCTGGACAATTGTCCCAGCTGATCCCTGCCCTGGGGCCACCGGCAGCTCTGCCAGCCCCGTCCACCCCCACTCTCATCCTCAACTGCATCCCCAGTCCCTGTCCTTGCATCTCGCCCTCCCTCATCTCCTTCTTCATTCCACCTGCATTCCCACCCCCACCCCCATCCTCATTCCACCCCCATCCCTGTCCTTGCCCCACTCCCATCCTCATCTCCCTCTGCATCTTTATCCCAGCTTCATCTCCATCTTTATCATCTTCCTCATCCCATCGCCATTCCATTGCATTCCATTCCATCCCCATCCACTGTTCTTGCCTCATCCCCATCTCCTTCATCCCAAACCCATCCCATCTCCATCCCCATCTCTACAGCTGGCACAGGCTGGGGGGTCCCAGCCTAAGGGGTTCCAGCATGGACATGAGGGGGCCAGCGCCTGCCCTGGATGTCGCTGTCACCGCACTGACCCCCGGTGTCCCTGTCACCATGCCAGCTGCACCCCTCAGAGGCTGAAGGGATGAGGAAGAGGAGGGAAGGCTGGAGGGGGCTGGGTTGTTGTCCCTGTGGCCACTGTAGTGGGACCAGTGACCCCAGCTGGGACAGACAGTGGGGAGTGTCCCCAAACTGGGACATGGGCAGGGGGTGGCACAGAGCACCAGCACCAGCCAGGGGTGGGAGGAGCTGTGAATGGTCACTGGGCCACCAGCCAGCTCTGCTCCCCAAAATCATGGCCCAGAAGTGACCAATGACAGGCTTGGAAGCCCTCATGGTCTGGGGAACTCCATCGAGAGGAACTTGCCAGTAGGAAGGGCTCTGGTCTGGTGAGATGGGCATGGAGGAAGCGTCTGGGGACCCCTCCCAGGAGGAGGGAAGGGGTCATGCTCTGTGCCCTGGGGGGACATTGTGAATGTACCAGCTGTGTCCCACGGGGACACTGTGGCTGTATCAGCCATGCCCTGTGCCCCATGGCATGGCCTGCCCATGCCAACCATGCCCAGTGGGATGCCCTGGTTGTGCCAGGCTCCATTGTCCCTCTGAGTGCCATCATGAGGGTGCTTGGCAGCAGAGCTATAAATAGTGCAAAGGAGGTGGCACAAGGGGACACATGCCAGGGAGATCTGTTGGCAGTGGGGGGCAATGCCATGGAGGGGGTGAGGGGGGTGTGATGGGGACCCCAGGGCACCCGCAGAGCCCTGTCCCTGCTGCCCACGAGCAGCCGCCGGCACCACGGCCACCCCGTGCCTGCGCCAGGCTCCCACCACGAGTCCGGCTGTGTCACACACTGGTTCCCCAGGAAACCACAGGAACGGGTGGCACATCCCGCGGGAGAAGGACAGGGCCCTGCTGCCCGAGGCTGCGCACACCAGCCCCGAGCGAGGGCAGCCCCGGGGAGCACAGGGGCAAGGAGCGGAGCCGTGGCTGTGGGGCCAGACCCAGGTGTCAGAGGGGCAGTGACACCAGCAGCAGCAGGAGCACCCTTTCCACCAGCCCCAGGGCACGGCCATGCCGGGGTGCCCCATGTGCCCACCCGACCCCCTGGGTGGGCCGACCGTCCCTTGTGTGCCCGCTCAGCCCCGGCACAGGCTTTGCCACCAGCGCCACTGCGCTCACCGTGGGAGCCTTGTGGTGCCCACCCCCCGCCGGTGCCAGCTCTCACCTCCCGCTTCCAGCGCGCCAGCCACTCGTCCCTCTTCCTCTTGCTGATGTAGTAGGGGTCCCCGGCCTGGAAGGTGTGCCGCTGCATCGGCCGCTGCCGCAGGCTCGACTCCCAGCCCAGCCCGCCGCGGAGCCGCCCGCGTGAGCCCTGTGCCAACAGAGAGAGGGGTCAGGGCACCGCCGTGGCAGCGTGGGGGGCAGCCACAGGCTGGGCTTGGGGACGTGGGGGACACAGTGGAGCTGCCCTGGGGGCTGGAGGGGGGCACACGCTTATGCGTGGGGAGACGAGCAAGAGAGGCACCACCTGCCTGGGCACACGAGCACATGAACACAGCCCCTGTGTGCAGCAGGACCTGGTGTCCAGAGATTGGATACTGGGGAAAAATTCTTCCCTGTGAGGGTGAGCAGGCCCTGGCACAGGTTGCCCAGAGAAGCTGTGGCTGCCCCTGCGTCTCTGGGAGTGTTCCAGAGAAGACTGGACACAGCTTGGAGCACCCTGGGATAATGGAAGGTGTCCCTACCCACTTTACCCATGGATGAACTTCGAGGTCTCTTCCAGCCCAAACCAGTCTAGGATTCAAGAACCTGGATGCCATGGCATCACACCACATCCAGCTGCACCTTGGTGGGCACCACTGGCATCATCCTGGCATGGATCTGCCCCAAAGCAGATCCAACACGCTGTGCCCAGAAAACTGAGGGTACTTTGGGAGGTGAGGGGTAACCCTGGGCAAGCATCACCCCATGCAGGGCTGGAGGGGGGGGTCACTGACCCGGCACAGCCTGGTCCCCAGCACAGCAACAGGTGCTGCCCAGTGTCTGGCTGTGTTGTGGTGCAGGAGCCCAAGCCCCCCATCCTGTGGGAACATGGGCCCTGCTGCTCCCCCATGGCCACCAGTGCCGAGGGAGCAGGGAGAGATGGTGCCCGTGGGCACAAGGAGCACCAGGTTGCCTGGTGGGCTGAGGGGCCTGTCTCCTGGGCACAACCTTGCAGGGTCCAGCACCAGGCCATACTTGCCTCCATTTTCAGAGTGTCGAAGTTGTTCTCCTCCTTCTCGTCCTTGCCTGCACACAGAACAGAGAGAGGCTGTCAGCCGGCGTCACTGCAGGGCTGGGACCCCGCAGGGCGATGGGGCCCACCCGGGACTCCACGGGGGAGACAGGGCCCACCCAGCCCATCCAGGGGCCCTGGGCCGGGCCGGGCTGGGCCCCCCCGGCTCACACACAAGGCCCGGGCCCGCTCTGTGCGGCTGCTGCTTCCGGGATGCAGCTGCTGCTCCTGCCCCAGCTGGGTTTGGGGGTCCGGGGCAGTGACCCCCCCCCCCCCGGGCGGGCAGGGGAAGCGGCGCAGCCCCGCTGCTTCCTGTGCTCTCGACACATCCGTGCCGCAGGTCGTGCCGAGGCGCTGCCAGGAAAGTGGCTAAAAATAACCCCGGGTGTTTCGGGGGTGAGAACCGCCGGGGGCCGGGGGAGTGGGGGCACCTGCGGGGGCAGGGGGCACTGCTGTGTGCAGAGCGTGGTGCCAACCCACTGCGGGCATCCCTCAGCACTTTGTCCTGGCTGCAGGGCACTGGGCACCCTGGCACAGACCCTGGGGTGGCCCCAGCCCTGTGTGACACCAGGATGGTACCCCACAGCTGGCACATGGGGATTCAACCCCACATGGCAGTTGGAGCCCCCCAAAGCAGCAAGGCCTGAGTAGGAGAGTGGCCAAGAGCTCTGAGTGCTGAGAGACAGCAGGGGACAGGGGGGAGCAAGGGAGACTTTGGGAGACAAGAGGGGACATTGCAGGAATGTGTGGGACACTGCAGGACACTGGGATGGTGGGGGACACTGTGGAACACTGGGGGAAAGGAGCTTTCCAGCTCCATGCTGGGAAGAGGAGTGTGTGTGTACTCCAGGTATGCCCAGGCATCCCATCCTCCCAGGGCTGCCTGCAGCCTCAGGGATCTCAGGTGGAGAAATGGAGGCACGGGAGAAGGGGCCTGGCTTCTTCTGAGATGCTGGTCCCCTCAGTCACTGGGACTGGTCAAACTGGGGGACACTGACTGAAGGGGGGATTTCCCGTGGCTGTGGAGCCCTGGCCAGCCGGGAGGGACAGGGGAAGGTCCGGCAGGAGCCGAGCCTGGCGCTCGAAGGTGCTGGTGCTGCCGGTGACCCGGGCACGGAGCGCTGGAAATTGCTCCTGCGGGGGGGGGGGGGGGGGGGGGGAGCTCCTGGCGGCCCCCCCACCCCCCTAGACCCTCCTGGGGACCACCAGGAACCGCTTCAGCACCACACCTGGCCAGCCCCACACCCACGCCTGTGTCCAGGTCCCCTCAGCTGCGCAGCAGCTGTGCTGGGATGGCCCCACGGCCGCAGCCCTCCCCGCTCCCCCCGACCACGGCGCTCCCGCGGCTGCGCCTCGTGACTGCGGCAGCATCTGCAGTGTGTGGCTCATCCATCCATCCATCCATCCATCCATCCATCCATCCATCCATCCATCCATCCATCCATCCATCCATCCCTGCCTCTTCCAACTCCATCCCTGCCTGCCTCAGCCACCCCTGCCTGCTTCAACCGTCCCAGCCTCTTCCAGCTCCACCCCAGCTCTCCCCTGCCCATCCCAGCCCTTCCTGGGCACCAGCACTGGCTTGGCATGGCCAGACACTCTCTGTGATGATTGCAGTCTGGAAGGCCCAAGTGCCAGAGCTGGGATTGCTGAGAAGGGTGTCCCGAGGTCCAGAGTGTCCCAAGGTCCAGGGGGACCCTTGAGGATCCAGCCTGTGCCATGACCTCTGGTCCCGTCCCTGTGCACCCCTGGGAGCTCTGGGCTCAGGTGTCACAGCCATGGAGCCCTGCTCTGCTCCGGGCTGAGCAGCCGCAGCTCCCTCAGCCTTACCCCAGCGGAGACGCTCCAGTCCTGTGGTATCACAGGGTGCTCGGCGGGCTCTCCCCAGTTTGTCTATGTCCCTGTTGGCCTGGGGAGCCAGCGCTGGGCCCGGCGCTACAGGGTGGCTGCACTACCTGGGCACCTCCTGACACGCCCAGAAATTTCCAGGACCCATGGGACCCCCTGTGCTGAGCTGTGCCCCAGCTGGGTGCTGGGACTGACCCTCAGCACGGCACTGACCCCTCTGCCCTGCCTGCACCAGAGCCAGCGCCTCCTGGGCACTGTGGCCCCATGCCCCCAGCACGGGCAGGGCTGCCATGGGGGGCACACATGCCAGGGAGGTCTCACAGGTGGTCAGGGATATGCTGCACCACAAGGACAGGTATCCCTCTTCCTGCTGTCAGGAAAGGTGGTGATGGGGGACAGGATGAGCATGCGGGCACAGCCCCCCACTCCGACCTGCTGCCCCCACCCCAAACCCTGCATTAGCGTGGAGGGGCTCAGCCCTTCCTCCTCCTCCTCCTGTGGCAGCGCTGCCCAGCCCAGAGCCCCCGCGGAGCAGGACAGTGGGGCTGGGGGTCCCTGGGGGGCTGGGCCCTGAGCGAGGAGCCCCCAACACTGAGCTCTTACTTTTCTCTGTGGCCTCCAGGAGTTTCCTCCTCCCGCGTTTCTTCTGGGGGTCGGAAGGGGCCAGCTCACCCTCATCGGCCGGGGCGTCCAGGCCCTCCTTGGGGGTGCAGCGGCCGTTCTCCAGCGCCCGGCCCGTCTCTCCGTCCGGCAGACTCTCCGTCTCGTCCTCCTCGGGCCGGCCGCCCTTGGGGCTCTCAGTGCCCTCCTCCGCGTCCCCCTCCACGTCCCCGTTGGGCAGCGGCTCGGCGGGACTGGCCTCCGGGCAGGGCGGGGGGCACTTGGGGACGGCCGCGATGTCTTTGGGGGTGTCACTGCTTTCCACCTGCTGAGAGGAGGGGATGGAGCTGATGTTGGTGCTGGCGGGGGGGGACAGCAGCACATTGT
This sequence comes from Lanius collurio, assembly GCA_020086605.1. Taxonomy (NCBI): domain Eukaryota; kingdom Metazoa; phylum Chordata; class Aves; order Passeriformes; family Laniidae; genus Lanius; species Lanius collurio. The sequence continues at coordinate 333,198 of JACBWW010000127.1, forward strand.
GCTGGAAAAGTCCAAGTCCCACCTCCTGCATCCCAGGTGTGATGGCTGCCTCTGCCTGCCTAGGGGACCCTTGGGACCAGGACACGGTGTCACAGGACACATGGATGTGACACCCTCATGTCCAGAACACACTGCTGTGTCACCCTGAGGACCAGGACACTCCACCATGGCACTCTCAGGACCAGAACATACCGGTGTGTGACATCCTCAGGGTCCAGGACACATTTCTGTGACCTGCTCACAGCCAGGACATGTGACAGCAACACCGTCAGACCATGACACAACAACACAGCATCCTCAGGACATGGACGCAGTGACAAGATACCTTTGGGACAACGACAAAATGTGTGACGTCCTCAGGACCATAACAAAAGGTGACACACCATGAGGATCAGGTGCCACAGAACGCTCAGGACCGGGACAGAGGGATGTGACACCACAGGGACCTGGACACAGCACCACAACATCTGCAGGACGACGACGCTGGGCCATGACACTTCCAGAGCAGGGTGCCACAGCACCCTGGGGAGTGGGGCACGGTGCTGTGGTGCCATCCAGACTAGAACACGCTGGGATGTGCCCCGGGTGTCCAGTCTCCTGTGGGCAGAGCGGACACTGGCACTGCCCATCCTGCCTGGCGTGCCTGTGAGAGGACAGCAAGGGGACAGCAAGGAGGCCCCCTAGTGTGCCCCATCCCCATGGCATGGGCACATGGGACAGGGGTATGTGTAGGGAACAGGCAGAGCCAGGCCCTGTGATAACCTCATGACACACACGTGTGCAGGTGTGTGTGTGACAGATGTGTGACAGATGTGTGTGTGACAGGTGTGTGTGTCATAGGTGTGTATGTGACAGGTGTGTGAAAGGTGTGTGACAGGTGTGTGATAGATGTGTGTGTCACAGGTGTGTGTATGATGGGTGTGTGACAGGTGTGTGTGTCACAGGTGTGTGACAGGTGTGTATGTGACAGGTGTGTGACAGGTGTCTCACAGGTGTGTGTGTCACAAGTGTGTCACAGGTGTGTGACAGGTGTGTGTGTGACAGGTGTGTGACAGGTGTGTGTGTGACAGGCAGGCAGTACCAGCAATGCAGGACACGGGTTGCTGTCCCCAGTGCCGGGCACAGTGACAGGGCAGGGACAGAGCCTGAGTATGGGCTTCAGGGTGGCTGTGCCAGCGCTAGCGTGTGCCAGCCCTGGCATGATCTGTGACACAGACAGTGCCAAGCGTGGGACACAGCCACAGGGTTTGGGTGGCATTGTGGCACCCTGCCATACAGCCAGCCTGGGCAGCTCTATGGCACAGCTTGGCACAGCTTGGCACAGCTTGGGACAGCTCAGTTCAGCACAGCTTGGCACAGCTCAGCTCTGTTCTGCTCGGCACAGCTCAGTTCAGCACAACTCAGCACATCTCGGCACAGTTTGGCACAGCACAGCTCGGCACAGCTCGGCACAGCACAGCTCGGCACAGCTTGGCACAGCTCGGCACAGCTCAGCACAGCTCGGCACAGCTCAGCACAGCACAGCTCAGCACAGCTCGGCACAGCTCGGCACAGCTTGGCACAGCTCGGCACAGCTCAGCACAGCTCAGCACAGCTCAGCACAGCTCGGCACAGCTCGGCTCAGCACCGGGAGCAGCAGTCAGAGCGAGAGGCCCAGCCCAGCCCAGCGGTTTCCGTGGCCAGGGAGAGTGAAAGTGCTGCTGCAGCTCTGCAGAGCTGGCGCCGGCACAGCCCTGGCAGGGTGGGCACAGCCACCACTGCACGCCCAGCCTGGGCCAGCCCCGCTGTAACTCCACTCGGTGCCCTCCTGGGGGGTGCAGACTCCCCGTGCTGGGACACCCCTTCCCTTGGGACTGGTCCTCACCACTCCAACCCAGTGGCCTCCTGCACGGTGCCACGGGCACAGGGTGCCTACCCTGGTGTCACCCCAGCACTGGCACTGAGCACCCACAGACCTGGAGCTGCCGTTCCCTCCTGGTGCTGCTGGTGTCATCCTGGAGGGTGCCGGGGTGTCACGGTGTGGTGACAGGGTGGCACGGTGTGGTGACAGGGTGACACGATGGGCAGTTGGCCACGGGGACCCTCCTGCCTGTCCTCCGTGAACTACAGGTCCCACCATGGCCTGCGGGGTGGCAGGGTCCAGGAAGGGGACATGGCACTGCTGGAGGACTGGCGTGGGCCACAGGGCTCAAGGTACTGCTCACCAGGGAGGGGTGGGGAGGGGCCACCGACGCTGAGTCACAGGCTCCAGGGGGATGGCAGGCGACAGGCAGTCTGTCCTCCCCGAGGTTCCCCGGATTCGTACCACGGGGTCCTGTGACCCCTGTCCCTGTCCCCACCATCAGGCTGCCGCAGCCCCAAGGCTGCTTCCTCTCACTTTGGCCCCAGGGCTGCCACTGCCACTTCCTCTGGAGCTGGGAAGGGAGGGATGAGAAGGCACTGGCACTGGCGAGGGGATGGTGGGGTTCAGGGGGGTCCAGCAGGACTGGCTGTGGCTCTCCCCATCCTGGCTGCGTCACACCCAGCCCTCAGGGAGGGCATGCCCCCCTGAGAAGACACTGGTGCCGTCAGGAGGGCAGAAGTGCTGTGCCAGCCCATGAACAAGGGCATACCTGGGCTTTCAGAGGCTGATGGCCAGACCTCAGTGTGCCCAGCCAGGGGACGCTGCAGCCCCGGGAGGGCCAGACACCCACCGTGGGATGGGGTGGCAGCGGGGACACCACAGTGTGGCCTGGGAGCAGTGCAGGGGAGCTGGAACCAGGGCAAGATGGAAGTCAGGGAGCAAAGTCCCCACTGGTCCCTGGACCAGCAGGACAGGACCTGCTTCCCACTGCACTCCTCTGTCCCTGACATGGCAGCATCCCCAGCTCGCCCTGAGGGGGCCCCGACTGCCACACCCCGTGAAGCTCACGGGGGTCCCGGTCGCCCCTGGCCCCGCTCCCACCTCCGCCCGGGGCCGCATCCGTGCCGAGAACAATCGCAGGGGCTGTGGGGCTTCCCGGGAGGAAACGGGAAGGCCGGGGAAGTGCTCCAGATCAGGCGCACGGGGGCTGCTGGAGGCACGGCTGTGGGGTTTGGGGGCCTGTGGGAGACTTGGGACGGCTGCAGGGCTTTGGGGTGGCTGTGGGGTTCAGGGAGGCTGTGGGAACTCAACCCACCCCCTCGCTGGGATGGGCCCTGGGGGCTCAGCTGGTGTGGGGGTGGTGGGAACACAGTGGCATGGGCTCCCCTTGGTGCTGCCAGGCTCTGGCTATGGCACCGGGACTGACCGCCACCGCTGGACCTGCAGTGCTGCCAGACAATACCAAGAAGCCGTGCTGGGCAGGAAGGTCCCGGGATGGGGCACATGGGACAGGACAGGCACTGTGTCCCCTCACATGATGTCCTGCCGGGACAGGGACACACAGCCCACCCAGCAGCATGCCCGGTAAGCCCTGGCATGGCCCCCGTCCATCCCACCCTGCCAACACCCACTGCCAGCCCCTCCACAACTGCCCTGGCCAGACCTGGCGCCCCAGATTCCCTACCTGGGCCAGGACCGGACCCCAGCTCGCCAGGCCCCCCGTGCCACCAGCACGTCCTGGTGCTGCCACTCAGACACTGGGCCAGGAGCTGCAGGGGAAGGGGAGACCAGGACCCACGCCGTGGCCTGTCCCCTTCCCGGCCGCTCCGGCGCCCATCCCTGTCCCTGAGAAGGGCCGGCGGCGGAGCCTTCCTGCCCTCCCACCCACCCGCTTCCTCTGTCTGCCGGGCCCTGGGAACAAGCGCTGCCTTTCTCCCGCTCCCTCCCCTCGGCTGGGCCCCCGCCAAGGAGGCTGCTCTGCCGGGAGCCCGCGGGGCTGCACGGGCCCCACGCCCTCCCCACCGCCCTGGTGACACAGGGTGACACTGCGGACACTCCCCAAAGAGGGATGACAGGGCTGGCACTTGGGGGCTCCCGTGCCCACCCCAGCCTACGGAAGGTGCCCCTGTCATGCCTGGCACCACCCACAGAGCCACCCGCTGAGGGGTGTCCCTCTGCTAGGTGCAGCTGGGACTGGGGACGCTGGTCTTGGAGCCATGGCATGCCACTGCATGGCTCGGCACTGCATGGCTCAGCATGGCACGGTGCACCACAGGACAGCATAGTACAGCCCAGCACAGCTTGGCGTGGCACGGCACGGCTCACTGGTACCATGACACCCTCCCCACAGGGCTGTGCCCAGCCAGCTCCCTGCCAGTTCCCTCTGCAGCACCCTGTGCCCTCTCACACTGCTGACCAGGCATGGGGTGGTGGTGCTCAGCCGCTCTGGCCACACGGCTGCCCACCGGGACCCCGGGAACCAGCACCCATAGAGCCAGCCCAGCGCCCATGCCACGTGCCAGCCCCCCTCACCCCGCTCCGGTGCCCCCAGCTCCAGTGCCCCCGGCGCAACGGGCTCTCCACAGGAGGATATTTTTAGTAGCTCACACCCGCAGGGGCTTCCCTGGCCTGCTGGCAGTGCCTGGGGCTGGCCACGCCAGCTCTGCTCCCTTGGCACTGGGAGCTGCTGGCCCAAGGGCCAGCTCTGGCACCAGCACCAGCACAGGGCAGGTGTGTTGGAGCACACAGGAATGGGCACCCATGCCCAGCTCCGGGGCAGGATGTGCCCAGTGCCCTGGCACTGCTGCCAGTCCTTCATCGTGCCGGGGGGCTCCTGGGGCCGCCAGCTCCACTGGCTGGAGCCCTCCTGGCTCCCGGGCCCCGGCTGTTCCTGACTACGTTCCGCACTTGTTCCAGTGCCAGCATTGTTCTTCCACCACAGAGGCTCCCCCCGCCCCGGCACGTTCCTCCCGCCCCCGGGGCCACAGCCAGCGCAGCCCAGCCCGGCCAGCCCTGCGCACCCGCCCACTGCAGGTGATGCTGCCCCGGCTTTCCCCCGGCTTTCCCGTGCCCTTGGCACCAGGATGGCAGGGATCAGGGATCATCAGGACAAGCAGCTTGGACCTGAAATGTCCCAGCACAGGATTAGCCCTTTCGGTGGCCAGAAACTTTTCCAAAAAGGATCTGCAACCTTCTAAGAGTGAAGGTGCCTCAGTTCTGTTTGTCCCCCAGGCCCTGCTTGTTCCCCAGGCCCACTCATCACCCTGGGCCTGTTTGTCACCCCTCTGTCCCCTCCTGTGGGAATGAGGACTGGGGACACTGTATGAGCCTGGGAGACTGAGGGCATCCAGAGGAGCCTGCTCCTCCGTTCACACTGAATTCATCGCGGCAGCAGCCAGGTGCCACCTGGCCACCCTGCAAGGAGGGAGCCACTGTGGCTCCCAGTGGCACTGGGACACACCATGGCTCGGAAGGATTGAGCCATGAGCATCCTCAGCCCTGGGTGCCCTGTCCCAGCACAGCCCCAAAAGCCCCGAGCACCCTGTGACTCCACAGCTGACCCCAGCGGGCACGGTGCCTGTGATCCAGTCGAGAGCTGAGCGAACTCGGCATGCTGGGTGGGCATTGCCTGTGTGGCAGGAGCCAGGGAGGCGGGCAGAGCCTCGAGGGCTCTGCTCCCTGGGCCCAACAGCCCCAGGGTGGGGAAACAGCGTCCTGGCTGCCCAGGCAGGGAGTGAATACCCAGTGGGGCCTCGAGCGGAGACACACAGAGTGGGATGGTGCCACAGGGGACAGGAGGGTTTGCTGGGGCTGTGGGGAGCGGGCAGTGCTGAGGGCCAGGAGAGGACACCCCCTCCTGCTGCTCTCGGGTCTCCTCTGGCTCGGCGCCCTGGCATGCAGGGCAGCCAGGCCAGGCCAGGCCAGGCCAAGGTCTCCTGCCAATGTGGCCACAGGGCAGGACAGCCCCACGGGGGGACACCGCCACCACCCACCTGGCTCCAGTGCCTGCTGGCTCACCTGGGCATGCTTGCGTTTCCGCCCGGGCCGCCCGGCTTTCCTCATGGGCGTCCCTGGCTCTTGCTTCTCCTCCTTGCTCGGGTTCTCCTCGGGCTCCTCTTCCCCCTGCGAGCCGGACACAGAGAGGACGGTTACGCTGCCGGGCAGCCCAGGCATGGGCACAGCTCTGCTCCTGCTCGGCGCTGGGATCAGCGGCACCATCGGCACTGCAGGGGACGGGCGCCTGCCTGGCCTGGTGGGAGCACTGTGGTGTCGTCGGGCCGGCAGCACCAGGACACTTAGCAGGGTGACAGTGGCTCCTGCCACACTTGGGCTGTGGCACAGGACACCATAGGCCTGGGAGCCTCCACTGGTGACCCTGCTGTGCCACAGCCGGCTCAGGGCACGTGGCCACTGCTGCCACTCTCCAAGCCCTGCGCACACGGGGCTGGGGGCTCTGCATCATGGAACACAGCAAGGGCCGTGTGGACACGTCACATCACGGGCCTGCAGGCAGCCATGAGGCTCCCTGGGGACAAGGGCCAGCAGCAGGAGCAGGCAGCTGCCTGCTTTGGGGACCACGCTGTGGCCCAGAGCAGCTGGCAGCGCCCTGCGCCTGTCCCTGGTGCCGTGGCCCAGCACTGGCAGCACGCATGTGCCGGCATGGCGGCAGAGCAGGGCCGCAGCTCCGGGAAATGAACCTGCTCCTGTGCCGAGGCCGCGGCAGCGCCCAGGAACCGCGGCGTGCTGGGGGCCCCCTCAGGGGTCCCGTGCCTGGCACCGCAGCATCGGGGGAATGCAGTGGGGCATGGGGTGCACGAGGCCCTGGCACAGCGCGGGGTTGGTTTCACCTGAGCCCCAGAAGATCCCAGCAGCAGCAGCCAAGCAGGAAGAGGCCACGGAGGGGGAGCAGGGGAAGGCGGAGAGGCCGGTGGGGGGCTGGTGAGGGAGAGGCCAGGGAGGGGATGGGGCTGGCAGCCAGACAGCGCCGGCATCCAGCTGCAGCCGCGCGGTCCTGTATCCCGGCGGGCGCCAGCCTTGGCCACATTCCTGCCCTGTGTGCCTCTGAGTTAGGGCAGCTGCACTGTCGGGATGCAGCTGGAACATCCCTGTGGGTCCAGCACGAAGATCCCACGGCATTGGGACACACCGTGTCTCATGGCCATGGTGCCCCATGACCATGGTGTCCCCAGTCGTGGTCCCCACGCCAGCTCCCTCTGTGCTACCCAACCCAGCCTCAGCTGCATCCCCTCCATGCCCATTGCTGTCTGTCTCCGTGTCTGCTCTTGCTGCATGTGGGATTGCACGGGAGCCACGTGTCGGTCTGTCCCCAGCCCCCACGGTGTCCTGCCAGAACCGTGCTTGTCCCAGCCCCACTTGCCTTGCGTGGGGCTGGACAGTCCCCAGCCCCCTGCACAAACCCCCCCAGCCCTGCAAGGATCCCCTGGCCCTGGCATCTGCCAGCGCCGCAATGCCAGGGCTGAGCGAGGACAGGAGGCACCGCAGCATGCAGGGGCTTTACCAGGGCCGGGCCCCACTCACTCTCTGTGCCATCCTGGCTGGAAAGTTTTGGGACAGGTCCAAGGATGATGTCAGGATCCCAGATCCAGCACCATCCTGATGCAGAAGTCCCTGAGGGGGATTTTGGGG
>JACBWW010000127.1:355650-373102 GCA_020086605.1 Lanius collurio
GTGGGAACACAGTGTGCCATCCCAACCCTTGCCGTGCCAAGCCGTGCCAAAGCAGTCTGTGCTGTGCCAAGCCAGGCCATGACGAGCAGTTCTGTGCCAACCCAGGCTGGGCCAAGCCAAGTGTAGTCAAGGGCGGTGCCATGTCAAGCCAAGCTGTGGCAAGCCGAGCTGTGCCGAGCCAAGCCAGGCATAGTAAAGAGCTATGTAGTGCCAAGCCAAGCCATGCCAGATCAAGCCAAGTGCAGTCAATGGCTGTCTAGTGCCATGCCATGCCAAACCATGCCAAGCCATGCCGTGCCAAGTCCTGCCATGCTAAGACCAAGCCAAGTCATTCCATGCCAAACCGAGTCATACCAGGCCAAGCCAAGCCAGGCAGGGTCAAGCCAAGCACAGTCAAGGCCTGTACAGTGTGAAGCTAAGCCACAATGTGCTGTGCCAAGCTGTGCCATGCCAAGCCAGGCCAGGCTGGTCGGAGCTAAGCCAAGACAAGCAGAGTCAAGGGCTGTGCAGTGCCAAGCCAAGCCATACCGTGCCAAGCCAGACTGTACCAGATCAAGCCAAGCCAAGTGCAGTCAAGGGCTCTTCAGTGTCATGCCAAGCCGTGCCAAGCCTTGCCAAGCCGTGCAGTGCCAAGCTCTACCAAGCCAGGCCGTGCCATACCAAGCCAAGGCATCCCTTCTTGCCCCATCCCTTCTCCCCACTCGTTCCAGCCGTGTCCCCCTGGTCCCTGTCCCTGGGCATGGACAGGACATCTCTGGCAGTTCTGCCCGCTGGTTACCCCACGCTGGGGCTGCATGGCACCCCTGGATCCTCCCTGGGTAGGGGGATGCCAGGCTGAGAGGGGACCAGAGCATCCTCGATCCCATCCCTGCGAGGCCTGGCAGCTCCTCGGGACGCTCAGAGCTGGGTGGCGGGCACGGACACCCGGGAATTTCAGTGGGCAGGGATCCACAGCAGCGGATCTGAGGCCTTGGGATGTGGGGGGTCTTTGGGGAAGGGGATTTGTAGCTCCCTCTGATGGGTCTGATGCGGTCCGGCAGGGCAGTGGGAGCTGGGCTGGGATCGGAGAGCCGGGCACTGCCAGCACAACCCACCAGCTGCTCGAAAGCGCACCGAGTCGGGGGCTCAGGGCTGGGCTTGAGTGCTGGAGACTCCGGGAGAGCCCTGGGAAGCTCACACTGCCACTCCCAACACCTGGCACAGGTGTTGCTTTCAGTCCACACAAACCTGGGCTTGATCTGCCAGCACTGAGGTGCTGAGGTTGGGGTGACTTTGAGGGGACCCTTGGAGCATCCAGCACCACCTGGACACTGCCTGGGGTTCCAGGGCTGTGCCACAGACCTTGGCACGGGCATGGACGGACCCAGCACCACCTGGAAGCCCCACTCCTGCCTGGCTGTGCCAGGATGCAGTCCTGGGAGGAGCCCCCTGGCCAGGGCTCCCCTCACCCTCAGTGCTGGAAGGCTCCTGGTGCACAGGGGGGCACTGCAAAATAACGCATTAATTAACAGTGCTAATTGATGGTGTATTCCCTGGTGAGATAGGCCCTGCTCAGTCCTGTGGGTGCTGGGGATCCCGGCTGGAAAGGGGCAGGTGCCCCTGGACCAGAGCAGAGGACTGGGATTGATCCCCCAAATCATACAGGCAGGGTCTCGCTGGGCTGGGAATGGGATTGAGCCCCCAAATCCCAAGGGCAGGGTTGTGATGGGCTGGGATTGGGATTTACCCCCTAGATCCCATGCTGGGGAACAACCCCATGCTCAGCTGGGCTGGGCTAGGCTGGGCTGGGCAGGGCTGGGCTGGGCAGGGGAGAGGAGGAAGAGGATGGCCATGGGTCATCCATCCTGCACACCAGATCTTGCTGTCTCCGTGCTCCTGCACAGCCATCCTGCACCATGGGAGCTGGCATTCCATCCCCTCCATGCTCCAAAGAGCCCTGAAAGGCTGAGGAGCCCCATGGCTGGGACTGTGCCCTTGAGAAACCTCCATGGCCTCTGAGCAGATCAACCTCCAGTGTTCAGCTTTTTCAGCCCTGTCACCACATCCCAGGGCAGGATGTGTCCCCAGCTGGGTCCCCTGCTCATGTCTATGGGGCTCAGTTGTTGCCATTGCCTTGCTGGGAGTGTTGGGGCCACCTTTCCTCCCCTCTGGGCCCACCTGCCTGTCCTCCTGCCCCACCGGCTCCTCTGCAGCCACTCCTGCCCTGGCAGCTCCTTTTGGAAACAAGTGGAATTATCCCCTGGGATAATCCCTGATGGGGAGCTCGGGGTGGCTGGAGGAGGGCAGCAGCTCGCTCGGGGCTCCTCCAACTGCCCTAAACCTCCTGTTCCATGGACGGGGCAGCACCAGGGACCATCTGTCCCTCATGCACTGCCGGGGTGTTGCCCCTCGAACTGGTGCTCCCCAGGCTTCGGCCGCCCACCCCACACCCCGGCAGAGCCGGGGGTCCCTGAGGTTCCCCCACACTGAGCACCCCCCAGCACCTCAGCCTCGTCACCGAGAGAGCAGCGGCACCACGACCCGGTGACACGGTGACAGCTGCCAAAGCACAGGCAGGTCCCTCCGGGCGGGGATCGGATTAATTAAACTCGCCTGGAGGGCGGGCACCAAATTAAGCCGGTGCCAGTGACACGGGCAGCCCGGGGAGCAGCCGGGGCTGCTCGGCGCGGGGGGAGCTGCTGGGCAGTGTAGCAGTGTGCCGGGGTGGCACTGGTGTGCCAGGGTGGGGGTGACCTCTGCCAGGCCCTGCGGATGCGGGGCATGAGGACATGGCACGCTGCCACCGCTGCTGGTGAGCCGGGGGGTGACACGGGGCAATAAGGGCGGCAGCGGTGCTGGCCAAGGGATGCAGGTGTGATGGCACCATGGCCTGAGGGACCTCAGAGGGACACAGGTGTTGTGTCACCATGATCTGAGGAACCCCAAGGAACCCAGCCATGGTGCCACCACGGCTCAAGTGACCCAAGGGACACAGGTGTGATGCTCCCATAGCCGGAGGGATCCCAACAGATGCAGATGTGGTGGCACCGTGGCCCGAGGGACCCCCGTGCTCCGGGCACTGCCGCTGCTGGGCGAGGTCGCCGTGCCGTGTCCCGGTGCCACTCCCGGCGTGTGCTCCCTCCTGCCGCCTCAGCCCGGGAGGGTGAGCAGCTGCGGCCGATCCCCGCTGTCCCCGCTCCCCCCGCTCCCGCCTGACCTCGTTTCCAGCTCCGAGGGCTCCTGGTTATGCAATCACCGCCCAATTCCTGCACAAGCAGAAATGGCCGACGGTGCCTGCATCCTCCAGCCACGGGCACCGCGGTGACCCCGGGCGCCCCGGGCCCCCCAGCGCCTGCGGGAGGAGGGGGCTGGAAGGGGTTCGGTGGGGCCGTGTCCCTGGTGCCACATCCCCGAGCGCCAGCGGGGCTTGTGCCACCGCTGGCACGCAGCGGGCGCGGGGCTGCGGCAGCGCTGGTGGCACTGGGAGCACGTGGCGGTGGCTCGGCCCTGGGGACGCCGCGGGTGTCACACGGAGCTGCGGGCGGGGCCGGGTGGCACGGCCGGGTCCGGGACCCCCGGGAGGGGCCACGGCCCCCGGTGAGCCGGGACGGGCTCGGCGCTCCCGGCACCTGCGGTCACGGCTGCGGCGTCGTGTTTGCCACTGATGGCCCTGCTCGGTGGGGCAGGAGGAGGAGGAGAAGGAGGGCTGGGATGAAGGGCGGCGGGGGCAGCAGCGGCCTGGAGCGGAGTGAAGGAATTGATCCGGGGACGGAAGGAGCTGCAGCGGCCGGAGGGGCCCAGGGAGCAGCCCCGGGATCTGGCGCTGACCGGAGCCCCCGGCCACGTGCGGGGGGACACCGAGTGCCCCCAGCTGTGCCCCGGCCCCGGAACTGGCTGCGGGTATTGGAGCCGCGTGGACACGGGGCCGGCAGGAGCCAACCCTCTCCCCAGACCAATGGAATTCCTGGGATACAGGGGGTCCCTGAGGACTCTTTGGGGTGCATGGAAATCGTGGGGTCTCCATGAGGTGTTTAGGGTCCCTGTGGTCTCCTTGGGGTGCACTGAGACCCTGAAGTCTCCATGGGATTCCTGGGGTCTTCGTGGGACTGAGCCCACCTGCGGCCCCCCTCTATGAGCGGGAACTGCCCCTCCCCCGCAGCTGGGAATGATCGGGATTAATTACGGCTCTAATGAGGTGTGAAAGGGTTACTGCCTGTGGGATGAGCAGCAGGGATGGGGTGTCATTGGGCCTGGCTGTGCCTGCACAGCTCATGTGTCTGTGCACAGTCCCCACATCCCTGTAAGAGGGGACAGGACGGGTGGGGGACCCTTGCCGTGGGAGGGGGCAGCTCGGGGCGCACCAAGGCCCCAGCAGCCGCCGCGGGGGTTTCGTGTCCCCAGTCGGAGCCTGGCGGGAGGCGAGGCCGAGTGGGTGGGGCAGGGACCTGGGGGTGCTGTGGACAGGGAGGGGACAGATGGGACAGGGCAGGCGGCACCAGCGCGCTGGTGGGCACCGGTGGGCAGAGCCTGGTGGTGTGATGGTGTCCCGCGGGTGCCACGGCGGCAGAGCCGGGCACATGACAAGGCTCAGTTCGTGGGCACACGGCGTCCCTGGACTGTCTGCGTTTCCTCGCCCTGCTCTCGCCTCATGCCGGGTTGAGGAGCCCAGAACTCCTCCAGGCCAGGGAGCCCTCGGCTCTGGGAAGGGCCTGGATCTTTCCCACCAGGATACCTAAACCAACAAACAAATGGCCACCGGGAAAGGGGCACTGCTGTGCCAAACTGGGGCTGGGAAGTGGAGAGGATGCACCTGTGCCCGGCAGCCCGCGGGTTCCCAGGGATAAGGTTTCTGCCGGGATGGCGGGAGCGGGGGTCCCTCGGCAGCGGTGGTGGGAGGGTCCGGGTGTCCGGCATCGCTGCTGGGCCTGGCAGCGGGCACTGGGCATCCCCCGGGGAGCCGGTGCCGGCTGTGACCCATCTGCCAGCCCGGTGCGGGGGCGGAGGGGGCCCGAGGCTCCCGCCAGCAGCGGCTCCGTGTCCGGGGCAGCGGCGGTGACACCGAGCCCAGGGAGTCTCTGGCAGGGACTCGGGGTTCTGCTGTGGGTGTCACCACCCTGATGCCCCCGAGCCCGTTCTCCCGTGCCAGATGTGCGGGGTGTGCGGCGGGAGCACATCTGGCGGCGGGGGCAGCTGTGCCGGGCCGGCGCCGTGCCGAGGCCGAACACTGGCAGCTCTGTCCGCTGCCGGTGACCTGCTGCCATGACCAATGCGGGGATCTCCGGCTCTGCCGCGGCCCCACGGCACAGCGCCCGCAGCTGCTCCCGCCTCCCAGCAGCCGCTGCCTAGGAAAACCCTTCTTCCCTTTTTTCATGAAATCCCTGCCTTTTCCACATGGCGAAGGGACAAGACACCCCGCAGGGAGGAGATGGATTTATTAAATATTTGGCGGATGACAGAACATGGCTCCCTGCTCACAGGCTGCTGCTGGAAACGTTCCCCGTGCTTACGGCATCGGCTCCGGCGGGGCTTCGCCAGCCGCTCCCGGGGACAGTCCCGCTCCCGGGGACAATCCAGCTTGCTCCCGCACTCCCCTGTGCCTGCAGGAATAGGGAATGGCACCGGAGCTTGGCGTGGGCACTGCTGGGGCTCGGGGCGCCAGGAATGGCAGGAGCGGCCAAGGCCACGCTGCCCTTGTGTTTGTCACCCACAGAGCAGCCGGTGCGGGACCCCGCGTGGCTCCCACCCTGTTCCCTGCCAATGGTAATTGGGATGTCCCTCTCCTGGCATTAACCCCGGGCTCTGCTCCGGGGACTGCCCATGGGAAAATGCTTTGAGGTGCATTTTTCTCCAGGTTGGTTTTACCCCAGGGAATTGCAAATGGCAATCCCGACCCGGAGGGTGCAGCTGGTGTGAGCCCCAGGCTGGTGTGGTCAGCCCAGGGGGCAATTAAAAAGGGGGTTAATTACAGTTTAATCAGCGTGAGGCACCAGGGCCCTGGGGGGGACTGGGACTGGCTGTCCCCTGGGAGTGGAGCAGGATCCCTGGAAAACCAGGATGGCCTGGGCGAGGGAGAGGTGCCATTCCCGGTGTTCCCAGGGCACTTTGGTCAGTGCTGGTGAGGGAATTACAGCCACAGAGCAGATTTCCCTGGCAGCCTCTGGAACTGGTCTGGAGGTCCGGGCAAGGAGAGGGGGGAGCAGCCAGACCCTGGCTCGGTGCCCACAGCCCCGGGACCCTGCACACGCCGGAGCAGGACCCGGGCTGGGACCTTCCTCTGGGGTTAAGGCAATTGTCCCGAAGGTACAGGAAAGTTCAGGTTTGGAGTTAAGTGCAGGGGGGTTGAGTGCTGGGTGTTTTTCCCCAACACAGCATCCCAGCATGGCACTGGTGGAGGTGCTCGGTGTTACTGGGGTACGGGATGACTCCGGGCATCCTGCCTGGTGCAGGGACCCCTTCAACAGCCCCAGCACAGCTCCGTGCCATGTGAGGGCTTGTCCTGGTGCTTCCTGGGCTCAGTTTGTATCCCAGGCCTCATCTGAGCCCACCCTGCCCTGCCCCAGGGACACTGGGACCAGCTGGACTCCATTGGCAGGGTCTGGGGACCAGCACTGACCTCCTTAAGTGACACCTTTGCGTGACCTGTCACAACAGCCTTCCCTGGGTACCCCTAATTCCGCTCTCCTTGGTGTCAGGAAAGGCTAGGGAGGCCCTGCAGGATCTTTCCCATCCTTTCCATGTGATGGATCCTGCCAGATTTTCCTGGGCACAAAGCCCAAGTGTCCCAGCTCTGCTGGCTGCCACCGTCCCTGCCCCGGCAGTGCCACCGGCTCTGGCCCTGGCAGGGCTTGGCTGGGCACCTCCAGCCTCCTGCCTACAGGAGTTGCTGGGAGACCCCTGGCCCCTCTCAGCTCTGTGTGGGGGGAAAGACCCCGACCCCTGTGCAGCTGGGACACCCCCAGCTCCTGATGGCCACCACCACCCCAGCTGGGCCATCGGGAACACATCCCCATTTTCCCTGCTTGGACCCACAATGCAGCCGATGCTGCAGGGCTGAATGCAGCAAATTCAGCTGAAAACCCACATGAAGTTGTCCCTATCTCTGTCCTTGTCCCCATCTCCATCCCCATTCCTGTCTGCATCCTTATCCCCATCTCCACCCCAATCCCCATCCCTGTCCTCATTCCCATTCCTTCCTTGTCCCCATCCCTCTCTGCCCCGGCTGGCTGAAGCTGCTGCTTCGCTCCAGGTTCTCCTCACTCCCCTTCCCTCCCTGGCAGCTTGTTCTCAGCATTTACATCGAGCCAAACCTGTGGCCACCAGGGTGTTTATTGTCCCTGTCCCGCGGCCGGAGGGGCCCGGTGAGCGCGTTCCCGGGGGTGCGGGGAGGGGGCAGGGCCGGGGGTGCTCGCAGGGTTCCTCGCTCCCTTCATCCATCACCCTCCAGAAACATTCATAGATGCATCAGGGCCCTCGGTTCCTTCCTCTAAAAATAACATTCCTGAGCACCACGGGGAAGAAGTGCTGGAACCGCCCATGGCTGGGGCCGGTGGCCACGTTTTGGGAGCGGCGATGGAGCCCAGAGTGGGTTGGAGGGAGCTGCCATCCCCCACTCCCTTATTTCCCCAATTTCCACCAAAACTGAATCCAACTCTTGATGCTGATGCTCCTCTCAGCCTGGCCATGCTCCTCCCTCAATTCCCTGCTTGGGATGGGAAGGTTTTAAGAGCAGGGCCAGGAATGCCGGAGGTTGGTGGCCCATCACAGGCCACTGTCAACTGCACCCCATGGCCCACCCCCAGGAGGATGTGCCCTCACATCTGACTCTGGGTGGGTTTTTAAAGGCTGAATCCCCTTCGTGCCATGCAGGAGGGACCCTGGGAGGGCCTGCACCCCTTGTTCCATGCACAGGGAGGGACAGAAGCCAGGAGGAATGACCAGAGTGGGGCGTGACAGTGGCACTGTTCGGGAGGAGACTGGAATGGAGCAGCACACGGAGTGGGAACAGCCACCAGCAGTTTCCTTTCAGGATTTTTTTTGTTTTTTAAGCCTCCCATGACTCGTTGAGCCGGTGGGAATGGTCTGGTCACCGTTAGGAAACACACGGAGGGTACATGCAATGGCCTGAGGGGCAGTGCCTGCGGAGAGTCCTCCGGGTGTCTCAGGAGAGCTCCCCAGGTGGTTTCGGGAGAGCTGTGTCGGCAGCAGGTGGTGGAGATCGGTCACAGTTGCACGATGGTGATGGATGGGCTGGAACTGCCTCTTCCGAAGGGGGAAGACGTTCCTCGATCGCAAGCGCAACCTTGGAGCCTGTGGCATCAGGAACCCCATCAGAGCCCCATCAGAACCTCATCAGGAACCCCATCAGAGCCCCATCAGAGCCCCATGAGGACCCACAGAGCCCTCGCCTGGCCCCATAGCCATGAGTTCTGGGACCAGGGAAGGGGCTGGGGGGACCTTGTGGCTCTGCACAAGTCCCTGACAGGAGGGGGCTCAGGGGGGGTCGGGCTCTGCTCCCACAGGACAGGAGGAGAGGGAACGGCCTCAGGGTGGATATTGGGAACAATCCCTTCATGGAAAGGGCTCTCCAGCCCTGGCACAGCTGCCCAGGGCAGGGGAGGAGTCCCCATCCCGGGAGGAATTTAAAAGCCCTGAGGATGTGGCACAAGGGGACAGGGGTCTGTGGTGGCCCTGGCAGATGACTGGGCTCAGTGGGCTCTGAGGGCTTTTCCAGCCTCAGTGGCTCCATGATTCCCTGACCCCTGAGCCTTCTGGCTGGGGCTGTGCACCCCTGGGCCATCCCTGGCAAGCTCAGACTGGACCCAAGGTGTGGCACCCAGCAGGAGTGTGACCCGGAGTGTCCTGCTGACCCCGGAGCCTCCTCTTGGACCCCAGGGAGCTGGGAAACACCAACTCCTGAGGCCATGGCAGGTCCCCAGGCCGTGTGAGGACCCAGGTGACTCTGCAAGCCAAGATGAGGTCGGGGCTGGGGATTTTGCCCCCAAACAGCCAGGATCTGCTGTGTGAAAGCCCCTGATGCTGCTGCCCAGCTCCCCCATCACTGGTGGGCAGCTGGAGCTGAAGGGTGGCCAGAGCCACTGCCTTGGTTTGGCTGGACACCACCACCACCACCAGAAGGCTCAGGAGCACCCACCTGGTCCTGGCACCACACATGGGACTGGCAGGAGCTTGAGGGATCTCAGGATCACAGAGGTTAGGAAAGACCTCCAAGGTCATCAGGTCCAATCCCCACCTTGTCCCCAGCCCAGAGCACTGAGTGTCACCTCCAGGCCTTCCTTGGACACCTCCAGGGGTGAGGGCTCCAAACCTCCCTGGGCAGCCCCTGCCAAGGCCTGACCACCCTTTCCATGGGGAAATTCTCCCCAGTGGAAGAGCCACCACAGTTAAAAGGATTATTTTTGCTTTTCTTTTGTCTTTTCCTGTTCTTTCCATAGGATCAAGAAGCCTGACTGGCTCCTCTCTCTCATTTGCTCAGTGGTCTCTAATTCAGGGCTCAGCAGCTGCTCCTTGGTGGTGTTGGAGGCCCCACTGGGCTCCAGGGAGGGGGAATTGGGGTTCCTCCTGTGCAGATGAGCACTGAGGGGTGACAGGGATGTCACCCACACATCCCTTTGTCCAAAGCCATGAGGGTTTCAGGGATGTGAGGGAAAGCCACACGCTGTGGCACGACCGCCTGCCCGTGCTGGCTCCCTGTCCAACGCTGTAATTTCACTCCTTCTTGAGTTACCAGATTGTTTCCCAGACGAGGCAGGACTTGAATTTCTAATGTAAAAACTGTCAGAAAGACTCCGGAGCCCCTCTGGGGTTCTCTCCTTCCGCTGCTGAAGTGGCCAGGAGGTGGGAAGGGCAAATCCCCTTTTCTCTCCCTTGCGTGGCCTGCAGAGGACACTCAGTAGGAACTGGTGCTGGGCTCGTCCCACAGAACTGTGCTTTGGACCCACCACTGATTCTGCTGGCCCACGACCACCATGGGCCGGGGCCCAGCTAAAGATGAAAGACTTTCTCCTGCCTGGACCCTACAATCACCCAACCTCAGTGAGAGGGAACAGGTCCCAGAACAAGGTCCCTCCTGTCCTCATCCCTTTCTGGGCCAGTCTGGGTGCATCCATGGCAGGTTTGTCTGCCAGGAGAACCCTCCTTGCCACTGGGAATGGTCAGTGATGGGTATTATGGCAAACATCCAGAGAGTGTGGAAACCCGACCGGCTCCTCCTCCAGCTTTTCAGGTGGGGGAGATAAGGATCTCCCTGGAGACACTGCCAGGCTCCAGCTCCTGCCCTCCCGCTCTCAGCTCCACCTGTTTGTCTGTCCATCTGTTGTGCTTTGTTTTAACTCCAAGCCCCAGCTTTTTGGGGGGCAGATGTTGTACTTCTGGTCTGTCTGGACAGTGTCCAGCACCACGGGCTCCTATTTCCTGCCTGAGGCCTCTGGTTACAGAAGTGACAATAAAATGGGAGATAAGGCTGCTCTCACTGAAGGTGTTTTCCCACTCTGGGGCAACCTCAGAGTCCCTTTCAGAGCCTGAAGGGGCTCCAGGAGAGCTGGAGAGGGACTGGGGACAAGGCCTGGAGGGACAGGACACAGGGAATGGCTTCCCAGTGCCAGAGGGCAGGGCTGGATGGGATCTTGGGCAGGAATTGTTCCCTGGCAGGGTGGGCAGGCCCTGGCACAGGGTGCCCAGAGCAGCTGTGGCTGCCCCTGGATCCCTGGCAGTGCCCAAGGCCAGGCTGGACATTGGGGCTGGGAGCAGCCTGGGGCAGTGGGAGGTGTCCCTGCCATGGCAGGGGTGGCACTGGAGGAGCTTTAAGGTCCTTTCCCACCCAACCCATTCCATAATTCTGTGGAAAACATCCTTTTGAGCACTGCAGAGGGACAGGCAGGGGGGGACCTTCCTGGTGCAGAAACAGGACCAAGACCCCCAGGAGCTGCTGGAGATGGGACATCTGTCCATCCTTACCTGAGTCGCTGTCCAGCCTGTGGCCCTCTCCTAACCTGCAACACAGGGAAGGGCAGGTTAGCACCCCGAATGAAGGACCTGCCCCCATCTCCCACTGCTCCCATGGAAATCCCCCAGGACTCCACACCTGCACATTCACAGCAGTCCTCGGAAAGTCCAGGCAGGTGGAGAAGTGCCTGATCCCCAAAGCCTGGAAATCCCGGGATCCTGGGATTGCCCAGACCAAGCTCTCAGGGCAGGGCCAGCCCCACAGGCTGCTCAGGCCCTATCCCATGGGGTCTGTGGGTCTCCAAGGGTGGACATCCCACAGCCTCTTGGGTCACACTGTGCTGGACCAGCCTTGGGGTAAAAAAGTATTTTTTATGTCCAAACAGGATTTCCTTTATTCTGGCACGTGTCCCTTGTCACTTGTCTTCTCCCTGGGCACCACAGAGGACATTCTGCCTCAGTTCCCTTGAGTCTCTCCCAGGAGTTGTTCGCACAGCCTGCTTTGATCCCAGTGCCCTCAGCCTTTCCAAGTGTCACCTTCGTCACTGCCATGGTCCTTCCCTGTCCCTCGTGTCCTGGGGAGCTCAGCTGGACCCAGCACTGGCCGAGGGGCAGGACCATCCCCTCCTTGCCAGGAACACTGTGCCAGCCCAGGAACCACTGACCCTCGCTGCACAAGGACACGTCACTGCCGCGGGGTCACCTCGGTGTCCCCAGTCCCAGGCTGGGGGGGGGGTGGCCTCCAGCCTGTCCTAGCACCTGGGTTTGTTCCCAGGCCTTGGCACTTCCCTTGCTGAGCTGCAGGAGGTTCTGGCAGGGCCCTTCCCTGGCCCAATGAGGTCCCAGGGGCACGGCCACCACTCCCAGCTCGGTGTTGCTGCAAACCTGCCAGGGACGGTCCTCTGGGAACGGGGGGATGCAGGACCTCGGTTTTGGCCAGGTGCATTCCATGGAATCAAGGAATGGTTTGGGTGGGAAGGAACCTCGGAGCTCACCCAGTGCCACCCCTGCCATGGACAGGGACACCTCCCACTGTCCCAGGCTGTTCCAAGCCCCAGTGTCCAACCTGGCCTGGGACACTGCCAGGGATGGAGCAGCCACAGCTGCTCCTGGGCACCCTGTGCCAGTGCTGGAGTTCCATTCCAAACTGGATATTTTTGTCCAGGAAATGTAATGGATCAGAAAACTCTGCATTTCCACCAGTCTGAGCAGGACCCAGGTCTTCAGTCCCTCTTCCAGTGGTTTCAGGGCTATAAAACCCAAATAGTCAATGCAGAAAGGGACAAGAACATGGAGAGTCTCAGGTGATATTGTCCTGGGTTTACCTCCTGGCCACCAAGAGGAGTGTGAGGCCTGAGAGGCAGCAGGACCTCGCAAAGAGGGATTGCAGGGCCGCCCTGGCAGAGGTGAACACGTGGATACACAGTTCCACAGGGGGAACCACGATGGGAGCACCGAGGCTGGACTGCCATGGGTGTCATCCAGCAGCACTGCATGGACGAGGCTCTGCCAGCTCCCAGCTGTGCTCTCCAGAGCCTGGAAACCTCGGGGACACCTCTGGAGATGCTGCTCTGTGATCCCAACCACAATGGTCGCAGCTGACTGGGAATCCTCCTGGATGATTTCATCCCCCCAAAGCCGCCCCTGCTCTGTCAAAGGTCAGTCTCTCCAGCAGGGAGGGCAGTGCTGGGGTTGATTAATTGGGACACAAGAAAACAGGAAATAACTACATGGAAAAACCTGTGAGGAAGCTCAAGGACAATGTCATCCCTAGGAGTGGTTTAAGCCCAAAGAAGGTTGATTTGGATGGGATCTTGGACAGGAATTGTTCCCTGGGAGGGTGGGCAGGCCCTGGCACAGGGTGCCCAGAGCAGCTGTGGCTGCCCCTGGATCCCTGGCAGTGCCCAAGGCCAGGCTGGACATTGGGGCTGGGAGCAGCCTGGGACAGTGGGAGGTGTCCCTGCCATGGCAGGGCTGGCACTGGGTGGGCTCTGAGGTTCCTTCCCATCCAAGCCATTCCAGGATGCTTCTCTGAACCCATGGCAGTAGAGTCCCTGTGAGGTCCAGCCTCTCCCTTTGTGTGTGCAGTTGAGGAGCTGAGGAGCACCTGAGCTGCTTTTCCTTCTTGTTCATCGCAGAGGGGAGCGCTCTGCTGGGCCACGACTGCTCCCGAAGGCCAATCTGGGGCAGGCGGAGCTCGCTGTGGACACGGGGTCAGGCCCCCCACACCTGGAGCATCCCGGCCACAGGTCCCTGTCCATAACCTGGGCTTTGGGGTCGCCCATCCCTGATGTTTCCATGCCCCAGAGCCCCCTCGCACAGGACCGGAGCAGCTCCCCCCAGCCCATGCCACAGGGCTGCACTTCCATATTGATCATTCCTCGATCTCCCTGCCAGACGTTTACCTCACCGGCTCTGGGACTGCAAGAGACCGCTTTTTCCCTGGCAGGGATAATATTTACATTCCACACGGAGGCTTTTGGACCCAGTTCTGCTCTTGGACACGTTTGGGCCATCCCTTCCCAGCTTCGTGCTGCTGTGATGAGTAACAGGGAGAGTTTGAGTTCCCTCTCTGCTCCCAGACATCACACTCCAGCGCCTCAGAGTCCCCCTTTCCCCATTTCCCATGCAAGACACAGTGCATACTTGGAGAAAGCCATATGGGTCATCTGGTAAGCATCTAAAATATTCCAGTGATGAGGAATGTTCTGAGCAAAGAGGGTCCTGTAACTTGGAGCCAGGGCGATTCTGCATGAAAACCTCTGTTTTAGCCAAAATCAAACTTCCCGCGCTCCTTCCCACCGAGTTCAAATACTGGTGGGCAAAGGAACAGAGCATTTCCAAACACCTGGATGTTCTGCAGAACTCAGTGGATGGGAAAACTCAGGAAAATGTGCTCTTTTGGGAGAAGCGCGAGCTCCGCTGCAGCAGCTGAGCCAGCAGGAAATGTGTGTGTAACAAAACCAGGCTCAAAGTCCCCGTTTGTTGATGCTGGAGTTGGGTTTGGCTCAAGCGAGACAAATGCCGGGGCTGATTCACACCCGGCCAAGGCTGTTCCTCGTGTTTGGGTTTGAAACATCGAAAGCAGAAGCCAAGAGAGCCCTGAGTGAGGTCCTGCCCCTGGGAGGGTCCAGGAGGAGCTTCCCGATGGCTCCTGGTACATGAGGTGAGGAGCAGATCCTGAAATCCCCTCCCTCATGCTGCCCTGAAAATCCTGAGGCCATGAGGATCCCTTCCAGCTCTGGGATAACTCCAGTGGAATGTGCTATGGATTTGTCAGCACACAGAGAAAGCCTGGGAGGAGCCCAGGGGCACAGGGATGGAAGGGACCTCCTGTGACACTGATGGTGCTGACTGTGTGGGATCCCCATCAGCACAGGGACACTTGTCCAGCCAAGGTCACCGTGGGATCCCCATCAGCACAGGGACACTTGTCCAGCCAAGGTCACCGTGGGCAGGGGCTGAGCAGGTGACAGTCCCACCATTTAGGGACTTCCCTGGTGACTGCCCCACTCTGGGTTTCGTCTGATCCATCCCTCTGAGCTGGATTTGCTGCAGCACCCAGAGCAGCTCCTCCTCCTCTCACACATTTCCAGTGACCTTCACTGGATGAAAAACATCCTTGGAAGCCGAGCACAGGACAGGACTGTGGCTGTGACATCGGCCTATGGCAGGTGCTGGGGACAGTGACTGGGGCTGGGAGGTGACGTGCCAGGGCTCAGCCACAGCACCAGAGAGGGGCTGCTCCACCAGAGCCACCTGCACCCAGAGATATCCACCTGATCCAGAGATATCCACCAGATCCAGAGCCATCCACCTGATCCAGAGCCATCCACCTGATCCAGAAATATCCACCTGATCCAGAGCCATCCACCAGATCCAGAGATATCCACCTGATCCAGAGCCATCCACCTGTACCCAGAGGCCCTGGTGGGCTCCAAAGGGAGCCAGTGAACCCACAGAGGAGTGAGTCAGAAAATGCTGCAGAGCTCTCAGACAGGTTTGTCCCCTCACCTCGGTCCTTCCCATTCTGCAGCTTCTCTGTTTCTTCTTCATCTTCTTCCTCTGCTTCAGAAAGAAACAAAAGAGAAAAAGCAGACATGAGACAGGTGGGTGAGAGAAGAGGCAATCACGGAATTGTTTGGGTTGGAAAATCCCTCAGAGACCAGCGAGGGCAGTTGCTCCCCAGTACTTCCAAGGCCACCACTGATCCATGTCCCCAAGTGCCACATCCACGTGGCTTTTAAACCCCTCCAGGGATGGGGATTCCAGCCCCTCCCTGGGCAGCCCCTTCCAATGGCTGCCCACCCTTCCTATGAAGGAATTCTTTGTGATTTTCACCTGTTTGCTGCTGAAACCCTGTTTAACCTGGGATAGGCCGGGTGGGTTTATGGCGGGGTATTTACACAGCAGAGTGGGAGCAGAAGGTCACATTCCTCTGCAGGTGGTGGCTCTTATCTCATTTCAACCCTTCACCGAGACCTGTGCAAACAGTTGATGGTGATCCTGAGGGTGGTGTCACTCCTGCCTCCTGCACAGGGTGGTGTGAGAGCAAAGCCAGGGAGAAACCACCCAGTGAAAGGCAAGGCTGGAGAGCCACAGGTGTTTGGGACGGATCTGATCAGAGGGGACCTCACAGACACGTCCTCTGTGGCTCTGAGAGCAGGATGGTGACACCTGGGGGTCACACAGCCCCTGCCCTGTTGGCAGCAGCTCCAGTGGGTCCTAAAGTGAGATCTGGGGAGATCAGGGACACCACCTTTGGAACAACCAGCATTATGACCTGGAGCTCAGGGCTGGATCTGGAACAGGCAGCGTTGCCTCAGTCCCATGCAGACCAGCACCCTCCTTAAGCACATCCTTTTGAGCTCAGGTGGAGTGGAAATGGGATCAGTGCTCCCTCAGCAGCACTGGGAGCATGAGAGTATTGTGTGGATGTGGCACTTGGGGACATGGGTCAGTGGTGGCCCTGGCAGTGCTGGGGGATGGTTGGGCTCAGAAGTCTTGGAGATCTTTTTCAACCTCAATGATTTTGTGATTCTGTAATTCTGTGACTCCACGACTCTCTCACAGAATCATGGAATACCCTGAGCTGGAAGGACCCACAGGATCACCCAGTCCCACGCCTGTCCCTGCCCAGACCCCCCAACACCCCCACCCTGGGCATCCCTGGCAGCGCTGTCCCATCGCTCCTGGAGCTCTGGCAGCCTCGGGGCCGTGCCCATTCCCTGGGGAGCCTGGGCAGTGCCAGCACCCTCTGGGGGAAGAACCTTTCCTGATCTCCAGCCTGACCCTCCCTGATATCATCGCAAGGAAGGTGGATGGGGCCATCGGAGCAGCCCGGGAAGCCCTGTGAGGATGGGGTGACGCCGCTCCGAGTTTCCCTTCGTAGGGAATCTGCTCTCCAGGCCGGTGCAGAGGCAGGGCAAGGTGGGAGCTGCAGCCCCGGTGAGTCCCAGGCCCTCCCACGCCCCTCCCGCGGCTGCAGGGGGAGCCGGGGTGGGAGGAGGTGTCTGTTCCCACAGCTCCCCTTGGGACACGACGTGTGAAATCCCGTTGGCTCCATCAGCTGAGGATAACTCATGCTTTTCCTAATTTACACAAACGACACAATTTCAGACATTTCCAGGGGAGCCTTCCTTGGTCTCTGCATCTCCTCGAGCAGGAGCCTGTCAGCAACTCCATTTTAATTTCATTCTCACTGCCTGGCGATCCACACAACTTTGCAGATCCCTGACACAGCTGGTGGCCAGGGATGGGACCCTGGAGATGGCTGGAGCCATGTCAGGGGGGTTTGGGATGGATATCAGGGCAAGATTCTTGCCCCAGAGGGAATGGGCACGGCCCTGAGGCTGCCAGAGCTCCAGGAGCGTTTGGACAGCGCTGCCAGGGATGCCCAGGTTGGGGTTGTTGGGGGGTCTGGGCAGGGCCTGGGGCTGGGCTCGGTGTTCCTGGTAGGTCTGACTCAGGTAATTCCACAATTCCGTGATTCCACAACACTTGCTCTGCCCTGGAAAGCAAAAATGAATGAGTGCAGACGCTGGGCAGAGGTTTGCTCTCTGTGTTTGAGCCTCGGGGACAGAGCTGAGGTGATTTATGGGGGAGCTGGCGGCCCTGCCACAGCCCTGCTGGTGCCGTGTCATCCACAGACAACTTTATTAACTCCCAGCTGCCTCTGCTGCCAGGACACGGGGCTGGGAGTGGGGGATTTACTGCTGGGCAGTATAACACCCACCCAGCTCACCCCTGCGAGGCTCCATTATGGCACAGCCCCACAGGCCCTGTCACCGAGGGAGAGAAGTTTATGGGGTATTTTGTGCCACAGCTGCTGAGTCCGGCACGGAACAGGGACTGGGAGGGTCAGCAGAGACATGGGGACAGTTCCCTTCTTCCTCAGCAGCAAAGACAGCCCAGAAAGAGAACCACGGGATCCTTCACATTGCAAAAGAGCATCAAGTCCTACCTGTGACTGGTCCCCTCCTTGTCCCCAGCCCAGGGCACTGAGTGCCAC
>JACBWW010000127.1:389346-419586 GCA_020086605.1 Lanius collurio
TGCCACCCGGAGGGTTCCCTCGCTGTGCTTTGCCATGCCTTGGCTTTTCCTGCCCCCAGCCCCCTGTGCCGCCCGGCTCCGGAGCCCAGCGCGCCCCGGCCCCCTGAGCAGGTCTGTTCCCCCAGCCCCGCCGAGCTGTTTGAACTCCTCATTCATGGAACGCTGTTTGTTTTCATTCCTCTCTATCCCCCCAGCTGTGGGACCGAGAGCAGGGATCAGGAAACAATAAAATCTTGGTTACCACACAGAATGCCGCCTTTTCCCTGGCTCCTTTCAAAGCCTGACATTTTTGCTTTCATCCACCATTTCCACAGTTCTGGGGCATGTGCTGCCCCCCCTTTTCCAGCGGGGCCTCACGTGGGGGTCCCGTAACTGCGCTCAAGATGGACCAGATTGTTCCATCACCGCCGCCCACCCCGCGCCCGCTGCCGCGTTCCCAGGACTCCTACGGTTTCAATTCCCATCCCGTTCCACGACCGACTTGGATTACAAAGGCTAAAAGCAAGTGTTATCTTTCAAAATTATTCAAGTTTTGTTTTCAGGCTTCTCATTTGGCACTTCCCTGCCTTTAGCTCATCGCTGGGGTGGCTGGGAAGTTTTCCCCCCGCGCTGGGGGCGAGCGGAGCTGCTGGAGGGGGTGCAGGAGCCAGCCCAGCCCGGGGCGAGCACGAGGCCAGAGCAAAACCTCCCGATGCTGGGAGCATCCAACCCGGCCACCAGATTTCCCTGTCCCAGGATTTCCCTGCTCTGCAGGCATCAGCAGGGACACGGGAAGTGCCATGGGTCTGATTTCCCCGTCCTTAAAAAAACCACCTGAGGAGTTAATCCAAGCTGAACGGCAGCAGTGTGAAGAGGGTGTCCCCACTCCTGCTGCTCAGACTCGGGAGAGAAGCCACCTCCTCGCCCAGAACACATCAAAAGCTTGTATTCATGGAATCAGGGAATGGTTTAGGTTGGAGGGACCTTAAAGCTCATCCAGTGGCACCCCTGCCGTGGCAGGGACACCTCCCACTGTCCCAGGCTGCTCCCAGCCCCAGTGTCCAGCCTGGCCTTGGGCACTGCCAGGGATCCAGGGGCAGCCACAGCTGCTCTGGGCACCCTGTGCCAGGGCCTGCCCACCCTCCCAGGGAACAATTCCTGCCCAAAATCCATCTAACCCTGGCAGTGGGAAGCCATTCCCCTTGTCCTGGCACTCCAGGCCCCAGCAGAGGGGCTCCATATCCACACTGAGTGTGTCCATGCAGGCAAAGGAGTTGCTCTTGCTCCAGCATTTTTCAGGAAAACTGCAAAAAAATGGGGAAAGCCATGCCAGGAGGTGATGAGGGTGGAGGATGAGCTGCACAGCACCCGGCCATGGCATGAGGGTCAGGCAGGATGTGGGTGGCACAGTGCCCTGACACCAGACCTGACTCTGCTCCCATGGGATGAGCCCTTTTGGGGCATTATTTCCACGATCATCTCTTTCCCCATCCGTGCTGAGGAGCAGAGCTGCTCGTGGTGGTTCTGGGGCAGGACACAAGTCCCGTGCTGATGGAAACCATCCCATCAAAGAGCTGAGGGGAGAAGAACCAGAACTAATGGCCTTTGATCAGATCCAGCTTTTTAAAAGCCCCCGATGGCATTCCCGCTCGGCAGTCGGAGGCCAAGCCCACAAACAGGTTCGCACAGGAGGCTCCGAGCAGGCTGGGGCACGCGGCTCTGCAGAGCTGGGCACAGCCCGGCCGGGCAGCAACGACACAGAGCCACAACAAAGAAGTACCTCGGTAATCTGGGATGAGCTCTGCTGCCTTTTCACAGCGTGCAAAAAGAGCTCCAGGCTTCTGGGGGCCGGAGGAGACAAAAAGAGACACGTCCAGGAGCCCCCCCTTGAGCAGCACGACCGAAGGATGAAGGGGCTGGGACAGCCATTGGCAGGGACACACACGGGGACACACTGGGGCAGCAGGCGTGTCTGAAAGGATCACTTGTGACCATGAGACAGAGGCGTGAAATCTCCCAGCCAGGACCCAGAGCCATCAGTCCCTGCTCGGAGAAGGAGCCACCAAGGAACCTCCCCGGCACCCCGTGGGGAGCCGGCTGCGGAGGGAGCGCGGTGTTTGGCTTTGCTCCCTGAGGGATTTGTCAGCACAGGTCAAAGTTGTGACTTGTGGCTCTACATCCCCGTAAAAGTGAGAGGAAAATGGGTTCTGCTGAAAGACAACCTGCTGGCTGGAGGATCCAGGAGGAATTCCTCAGGGATCCATCCATTTCATATTCTAATTACGTGCACAAAAATAACCACACTCTAATGACACTTCCTGATGACATAAAGGTTGGGATGAATCATTAATACAGAGGCAGTGCAGAGTCTCACACACGCTCCGGAGGCTGGGCCGGCGTGGGGAGCGCTCACGATCCCAGAGCTCGGGGTGCCCACGGGATGCCAAGGGCTGGCTGCCCCCAGGGCCTGGCTGTAATCCCAGGTAAGTCACCAGGGCAGCCCGGGAACACTCTGGAGGTACTGCCACAAATCCATCCTCACCAAAATCCTGGAGGACCCCCTGCAGAACTTGTCTGATCAGTCCACTCAGAGAAAGGAATTTGAAATGGAAAAAGAGAAATGGAGAAAGGGGGGGGACACAAACTCTGTTCTCCATCTTAGCAAAAGTAAAACTGTTATGAGGGAAAACTCAGGGATGAGAATGTAAAAACTCCACTTGGTGTCCAAAAGGTTAATCCAAGGAAGAATAAAAGCCCCAGAAATGGTGGTTATCAAGATGGTTCAAACCAATGGCGATGACACTGATCACTGGGAATTGCTTAAAATCCAACTTCTTCCATTTGGAAAAAGGAAAGAACATGAAGAAAACAGAAGGGTGGTGGCACATCTTCAATAGGTGGTGATTAGAGGTGAGGCTCCCCCTGGCCCTGGGGCCAACAGGAGTAGGACCTGGAGCTGCTGCAGAGAGGCCAGAGGAGCCTCGGAGCTGCTCCAGGGCTGGAGCCCCTCTGGAGCCAGGCTGGGAGAGCTGGGGGTGCTCACCTGGAGAAGGCTCCAGGGAGAGCTCAGAGCCCCTTGCAGGGCCTGAAGGGGCTCCAGGAGAGCTGGAGAGGGACTGGGGACAAGGGACGGAGGGACAGGACCCAGGGAATGGCTTCCCAGTGCCAGAGGGCAGGGCTGGCTGGGATCTTGGGCAGGAATTGTTCCCTGGGAGGGTGGGCAGGCCCTGGCACAGGGTGCCCAGAGCAGCTGTGGCTGCCCCTGGATCCCTGGCAGTGCCCAAGGCCAGGCTGGACATTGGGGCTGGGAGCAGCCTGGGACGGTGGGAGGTGTCCCTGCCATGGCAGGGGTGGCACTGGATGGGATTTAAGGTCCCTTCGATTCAAACCATTCTGGAATTCCATGATTCTCCCTTTAGGTGTAGTTCTGAGCTAACCCTGAAGCCCAGGATCTCAAAAGGAACAGATCCATGGGATAAATGATGTGGACAAAGGCTGCCAATGGAATGAGGTACCACAGTAAGAAAAGGAGCCCCCGTTTAAGCACAAACTCCAAAGTGCAGAGTGAAGCTCAGCGTTTTGGAGGATTTCAGCTCAAGTCGGGTTTGCAAAAGCTCCCCTGGGAACCCTGTAAGTGTTTTGTCACACCAAGTGCACCAGACCCCACTCAGGATCACCTCCTGCAGGTCAGGATGGTGACAAGGATGAAGTCACAGCTGCTGGGGTAACTCATCACCATCTAGGGAGCATTTCTGACTTCCTGCAGCCCAGAGCCTCGGGATCAACACTGTCCTCTGCACAGACTCATTTCCAAAGGCAGCAGGCTGAGGAGCTTGGGCCTAAGAGCCCCATGAGAGTTGCTTGAAATTTTTTTGGCCTATTGCTATCCATTTTTAATAAATCCTGAAGTAACAGGGACATTCTGGATGGCATATTAGCATTTTACAGGATAATAATAAAAAGGAAAGCGAATGATTGGGAAGCTCACATCAGTCAAGAACAGGAAAAAGAACAGAAAAGCTGAGAGGAGATTGGAATAGCAAAAAATGACAGGATTGTGGGTGAGGATTGGTATTGGGAGCTTTTGGTGGCTGTGGCAAAGGGAAGTGGAGCCCTAAATCCCGAGGGGGCCAATGGGGAGAACAGAACAGCAGAGCCAAACACTTCAGAGACCACGCTGCAACACAGGCACTGAGGAGGAGGTGATCACAAGTAAGGAAGAGCCAAGCAGAGGCAGTAATGGAAGATCTGAAATGCCCCAGGCACCTGCCCCTTCTCAGGCACCGGGAGGAGCAGCCTTGGCCACAGCAGGTGGGCACAGGGTGGAAATGCAGAACACAGAGATGTGCAAGGAGAGGTGGCATCAAAACCAACTGAGGCCAGACATGGACATGCTGTTCTTCAACAGCCTGGGATGCAACAGAGGGAGAAATGGGAATTCAGACCGATGGATCCTTTGTACTACCACGTTTTCACAGCAGCACCAGGGATATTTCTGGTTCAAACAGTGAATACGGAATGGAATTGTACTGGATTCAAAACCTGAATTAACCAGGTGAATTGTCCTTTAAAGAGCATCAGACAGGCTGGTCAAATGCTCACAGAATCCCAGAATGGTTTGGGTTGGAAAAGACCCTAAAGCTCATCCAGTGCCACCCCTGCCATGGCAGGGACACCTCCCACTGTCCCAGGCTGCTCCCAGCCCCAGTGTCCATCCTGGCCTTGGGCACTGCCAGGGATCCAGGGGCAGCCACAGCTGCTCTGGGCACCCTGTGCCAGGGCCTGCCCACCCTCACACTCTGATCTCACGTTTCCCATGTCACAGAACCTCCCTCACCTCATCCTCAGGTGGGGCCTCGCCCTGAGGGCACCATGGAATCTGCATGTGCAACCTAAGTGTGACTTTTCTGAGATTTGAGAACCTTTGGCATCCAGATGTAACTGTCTTCTGAACACAAAAACACTCCCTGAAGAGTGGAGTTCCCAGGCTTGGGGAAGTTTTTATAAAAACCCCCCATTTCCTACATTTAGAAATCTGCAATTTCTACACAGAATTGGAGAAGTGCATAGAAAGCAGAGGAAGTGGAGCAGTTGTCTTCCCGAGGAGGGAAACATTTCAGACACTTTTAAAAGGCTGCTTTGAGGAAAAACCACCTGATTCATGGAAAGAAAGATGACAAAACTGCACATTATTGTTCCTTTGAAGAGAGAAGAGGCTGCACACAGTAACACCCAATTACTGCCTGATCAGAACTCTCTGAGCTTGCAGCTCCTGTGTTACTCCCCAGAAGGAAGGCACCCAGAAAAGAGACTTCTCTGGGCAGGAGGATGGACAGGGAAAGAATCACTGAGGCTGGAAAAGCCCTCCCAGAGCATCAAGTCCAAGCTATGCCCGATCCCCACCTGGTCCCCAGCCCAGGGCACCGAGTGCCACCTCCAGGCCTTCCTTGGACACCTCTGGGGGTGCTCAGATCTTCAGAGATCCATCCCACCTGCAGGAGGATCATCCAGAGGAGCTGTCCAGAGCCAGCTCAGGGGTGAGGAGGAGCAAGCACAGTCCCTTGCCAGAAGGGCCACGACACCGCTGCACGTTTGGGGTGCTCCGTGCCCCTAAAGGGACCCAACGGTGGCAGCTGGGGCAGGGAGGGAGGGAGAGAAGAGCAATTGTGGTTCCAAATTGAGCCCCCGAGACTCCACTGACGTGTGTGGAGGAAAAAAGGTGTGGAGTCATCCTGGGGGAGAGTGGTGTGGGGTGGTGATGCAAACAACCACTAACTGCGCCCGAGGATTAATCATTAATTAATGATGCGGCTTCAGCTGCCGAGAGGGGAGAAAACCCTGCCTGGATTTACAGGGTTGCTCATCTGTTGTTCAAAGCCGGGGTTGATGAGGCAGGGAGGAAGTGTGGCAGTGACCTGGTGCTCCAGGGTTCTGCAGGACCCCCAAAACTGCAGCTCGAGGTTTGAGGCGGTCGGGAAGGAGGCGAGGAGGGAGCCTGTGAGCACAGAATGTGGGCGAGGACAGAAAACTCGGGAAAATATTTAAATTCCTCATGGCTTCCATCATTTCCTGGAACACTTTCCCAATATTTTATGCAGGCCTCAAGAACTCTGGAGACCGTGCTTGGGAAGCTGTGTGCTGGAGATGAACACTGCCAAGGCAGGTGTTGCTGTAGCCCAGCCTGGTGCCAGAGCAGCCATTCCTGTGCCGTGCCACGGACATGGCGAGATTCCCACGGGAACTCTGGCTGCTCACGGTGTCCTGGGGCTGGCCTGGGATGGGGCTCTCAGGCACAAGCACGGAGCACAGGAAGGCTCCATGAAATGCCACTTGCAGGGCAGGGACAGGAGCTGCTGGGTCGGGACGAGGGCCCCCCTGGCACAGGCACCAGGAGCTGCACCGGGGAGGGGAGGGCAGCGCCCGCTTGGGCTCCCGGAGTCAGGACACGGAATTACAGAGTGTGAGCACCCCCTTTCCTCAGATGAATCTGTGATCAGGCCTCAAATCCTCTCTTTTGGGGCTCTGTGGGAGGCTTTAAGCAATGAAAACCGCAGGGAGTGAGCTCTGGTGCAGCAGCCACAGAGGGTCTGGGGCTCAGGTATTGCCATCGGGGTCTGGAGATGGCTGCCAGAGGCACAGGACAGTTTGGTGGGAAGGGACCTCAAAGCTCATCCCATGCCACCCTCTGCAATGCCCCAACCCCCGGGAACATCCCAGACACTCCAGCAGGACACAAGGAAAGGACAGAAGGAAACCTCTCTGGCCTCAAAGTCTCTCAGGAAATGTTGCCTTCATGAGGATAAAATGGCAGACAGGGAAGGAGGCAAAGCCCCCATGGTGAGTCCTGGGCAGCACCACTGAACCCAGGGGCCTCGCTCTGCTGCTCCAGTCTCTGCCTCCTTCCAAAGGAGGGAACCCTGCTCGGTGCTGGGATGTTCATCCACAGCTGACAGGCAGAGCCAAAGCACTAAAAATAGGTCTTTAGGAGGATGGATCACTCCCCGGCCACAGCCTGGTGTGATAAATACAGTCCTAACAGGATAGAGAAATGTGGATTTTGCTCTCAATAAACTTAACCTAACCACTGAATGATAGAACATGTGCACGGTTTGATTTCTCTACCTACAAATTTTCTCTGAATAAAGTGGTTAAAACAGATTAAATGAGAAATGAGGAGTTTGATGAGCGGGGCACAGCACAACGAGGAGCACAGCTGAAGGAAAGCATCTCTCCCTGCTGATGTAAAACCACCAGTTTCTGTAGAACTCATCAAAATACACTTTTTAAACCCTTTTCAGGGAGACTGTAAATTAATATTAATTTTGGAGACTGAGGAGGATGGATGACATTTGTGGCTCTTTGGGTAGATCTGTCTGTGCTTCAGGCACAGAACGAGGGCTTGCAGTGCCCTTGACTCTCATTTCCAGCTCTCGGAGCCAGGGGCTCACACATTTCCATAGGTGAGGAGCAGCTGGGGCCGTTCCCTGCTCTTCCCAAGTGCTACCTATAAAACTCAAGGATTTGTCATCCTTTTTGTGACATCCTTGGCTGTCAGCAGCAGCAGCACGAGCTGCAGAGGAGCTGCCTGCGAGGCTCGTCACGCACGGGCGCTGCAAAGCCCTCACAAATGAACATCCTCGGGAGTCATCCCCAGCCACTCCTCGCTGTTTGCCTCCACGGGCAGGGCCTACACACGGAGCAGCAAAACGCAAGGAGATGACACAGACAGGCAGCAGAGCTGCCTCGTCATGGTACAAACCTCACTCCTCCTCCTCCTCCTCCTCCTCCTCCTCCTCCTCCTCCCTGCTCAGCACTACCAGTGATGCTCAGAGCTCTGGACACACCCGGGGCAGACAGCATTCCCAGAGGAATCCCAGGATCCCTGAGGCTGGGAAAGCCCTGCAGCACCATCGAGTCCAAGCTGTGCCCAATCCCCACCTTGTCCCCAGCCCAGAGCACAGAGTCTCCAGCCCTTCCTTGGACACCTCCAGAGGTGGGGACTCCAAACCTCCCTGGGCAGCCCCTGCCAAAGCCTGACCACCCTTTCCAGGCAGAAATTCCTGCTGGTGTCCAAGAAGAAGAAGAAGAAGAGAGGACAATATTTACCCTCCAGCAGTGCCACGGTGCAGGCTGGCCTTTGGGGTGGGGGTTTTGGAGGTTCCTCCTCCACTGGGGAGGAACCTTCTCTGGTCCCCAGGACTGGGGGTGACCCTGGGCTCCCCCTGCCCCTTGGCTCTGACACCACTCCCAGCACTGCTTTTCCCAGCTGTGGGCTTGGAAAAGGAGTGATGGGAACGATGCTCATGGGGTTCAGCAGCCCTGGCGAGGGTGAGCCCTTCCCTGGAGCACAGGGCAGTGTGAATGCCATGAGCACATCTTCACCCTCTGACCAAAGATCACACCTTTAGGAGGAGGTGGGAGGTTCACCAGAGCTAAGAGGAGCCTGAGGAAGCAGGACCCACAGGATGGACAGGAGAAGGGCCAGCTGGCACATGGGTGTGGGCTGGAAGCACTGCCCTCCCAGTTTGCTGTGCCCATCCGGGCAGCGGCCGTGGGCTGCTCCATGGCCCCACAGCTGCTGCAGGCATGTTTTCAAAAGGCAGCTCCCCGTGTCCCAGCACAGCTCCTTTGATCTCCGGGAGGAGTGGCTCTCCAGCTAATTCAGAACACACGGACACGGAGCGTGACGCACGCCCGGAGCCCCTCCTGGCACGTCGGGGTCTGTCCGTGGGCTGCAAGGAGCCCCCAGAGGAGGGGGGAGATCTGAAAGCCTCCATCCTGTCCCTGCCAGCCATCCCACGGAGCAGCCCGCGGCTCCCCTGCCCCTCTTGGGCTGTTTTCCAATGGAAACCCCCTGTGGATCACTGGGCTGCTCACACGAGGTGCTGCTGCACCACCCCACGTCCCACGTCCCACGTCCCACGTCCCACGTCCCACGTCCCACGTCCCACGCACGGAGCTCAGGCTCACGGGTGGGGAAGTTTCAGGGCTGTGATTCGGGGAGGGGAGTTGGGTGATTGAGAGCAGACAAGGCCCTGCAGACTCCGCTCCCTGTGACGATAATGTGACCTATTCCTCATTTTTTCCATAGGAAAGTGAGAACAGGACACTTCACCTCTAAGCTGGAGACAGAAGAACCACAGCAAACACCACTGAACCTGAGACTCAGACACTTTTTTTGGATTAAGCATCAGGAAAAAAAAAAGGTTTTTCTTCTTTGAAAGAAAAAAAAAGCAAGTGGGAATAAAACCTGTGGTTTAACTCCTCTGAGAGCAGCAGGCACTGCTGTTTGGGGCCAGGTTATGGAATCAGGGAATGGTTTGCGTGGGAAGGGACCTCAAAGCCCACCCTGTGCCACCCCTGCCATGGCAGGGACACCTCCCACTGTGCCAGGCTGCTCCCAGCCCCAATGTCCAGCCTGGCCTTGGGCACTGCCAGGGATCCAGGGGCAGCCACAGCTGCTCTGGGAATTCCATCCCAGCCCCTCCCCACCATCCCAGGGAAGAATTTCTTGCTGATATCTGACCTGGATCTCCCCTCTTTCAGTTTGAGGCCATTCCCCTGGTCCTGCCACTCCAGTTGCTGGTGACCAGTCCCTCTGGATTTACTGCCAGCCCCTCAGGCACTGGAAGGGGCTGTGAGGTCTCCACACAACCTCCTCCTCTCCTGAGCAGCCTCAGCTCTCCCAGCCTGAAGTTCCTGTAGGAGGCATCCCTTGAGCCACAGAGGACCAGGAGATGCCCAGGAGTGTCTGATGCCAGGGGCAGAGCAGGGAAGTGTCCTGGATTCCCCTGTCAGGTGGTTCCCAAAGCCAGCACCACCCTCAGCAGCACACGGATCCCTGCTGGGATCTGGGATTGTGCCTCTGGACCAGCCAGCCATGGCCGAGCTGTGCTGGTTCCAGCAGGGGTGTCACACTCACACATCCCCCAGTGAACACCAGCCCCCTAAAGATCCTTTCCTAGGGAAACCCAACCTCACAGCACGGATGTTCTACCATCACTCCCTGCTGCTCGTGGCCCCAGAAATGCCCCCGGCTGTCTGACCGCCCTTGGGAGCTCCCATGTCCCTGGGTGCCACCTCGGGGCTTCAGGAGGAGGAGAATCCCCGGGGACACAGAGGAACTTGGGCAATTGTCCATGAGCAATGGGATTCCCATGGCAGCAACACATCCAGGAGGGAGCTGGGCATGGGACAAGGTTCTGACACCATGGCAGACAGGCTGGGCTCCATCTGGGAGCCTGAAGGCAGCACAGCAGCGTGGCTGAACATGCCCCACAGCACCCCACCTCCTCAGGGGCTCATGGATTGAGACCAGGCCACACCTGCAGGGTCTCTAAAATTCACAGATTCTCCCAATAACCTTCAGTCTCCTCCTGCTTTTTAGGGCAGCACAGAGCTGGGAGAGGCCTTGTGGACATCAAGCCTGATCTCCTTGTGTCACAGACATTGTGCATTATCCCACCAAGAGCTTCCCTGGAGGGAGGCTGGACAGGAATTCCTGACTAGGAGGGTGGGCAGGCCCTGGCACAGGGTGCCCAGAGCAGCTGTGGCTGCCCCTGGATCCCTGGCAGTGCCCAAGGCCAGGCTGGACATTGGGGCTGGGAGCAGCCTGGGACAGTGGGAGGTGTCCCTGCCATGGCAGGGGTGGCACTGGGTGGCCTTTGGGGTCCTTTCCCACCCAGAGCAGTCCATGATCCCACGATCCTGGTCTGGAAGTGCAGCCTGACACGTGTGAGTGCCCAGGGCATCATCACAGCACAGCCCCACATACGGGGTGCAGATCTCCTGGAGTTCTGTACTTGAGTTAATCTGATGGACTCGTTAATGCTGTCAGAAACGCAGGATTAAGCTGCCAACGATCTGGAGAATGGAGGCTGCTGGAAGCAAACCTGTGCTGGTTCCAAATGAGCCCCACGGCGGGGAGGGGCAGTGGCTGACGGTGCTTTTTCAGGCCCAGGAATTCCAATGTTTTTTAAAGCACCTCCCTCACCTCCACTTGGTGAAATTCAACAGAGAAAGGGTCAGAGAAAAGAAAATTAATGTTCACCTGAGCATAGAATCATCCACTCATGGAATAGTTTGGTGGGAAGGGACCTCAAAGCCCCGCCAGTGCCACATCTGCCATGGCAGGGACACCTCCCACTGTCC
Source organism: Lanius collurio (assembly GCA_020086605.1). Classification (NCBI taxonomy): domain Eukaryota; kingdom Metazoa; phylum Chordata; class Aves; order Passeriformes; family Laniidae; genus Lanius; species Lanius collurio. The sequence continues at coordinate 400,477 of JACBWW010000127.1, forward strand.
CAGGCTGCTCCCAGCCCCAATGTCCAGCCTTGGACACTTCCCCTAAACTACATCAGTTGAAATACTGAGATTTTCTATTTCTCTGCTGTTTCAATTCTTTGTGGATTTAAGCGCATCTGCTTCAGGCTGGCGAAACTGGAGGGATATTTACAGCAGTAAATCACCAGCTAAATCACAAATACAATACGAGCACTTCTCCGTAAACCCAATTTGGATTACACGACAATTCTGGTTGTTAGAACAACTTTCATTTCTCTTTGATAAATAAAAAAAACCCCAAGAGGTTTCAGGCTGAAAACATCACGCGAGGCCAAAGCTGCAGCTGGAATGGATATTCCGTACAGGCAGGCCCTCAGCCGGGGCTGTTCCGATGCAGCACTAGGGGTGAATCGATCCCAGGTACGGGTTTTCCCTCCCGGAGCGCCGGGCACTGCTCCCGCCGGTGTTTGGCTCCGGGAGCTGCGGGGATCCCCGGCAGCAGCGGGCTGTAAATCCGCGCTGTCGCACTGCAGCAGCCGCCACGCACGAGGGGAAGCGATCCCTGCCGTGGCTGACACCGCGTCTGAGCCAGCCACATCCAACCCCAGCGTTCCCAAGAATAGCCAGAATATTTCTGTCGTGCCAAACAGCACCAGGCCTGTATTTTTTAGGCTTCTTTATCTTGTTTCTAGTCTGCTTCAAATCAGTTACAGCTACAAAAATCCAAAAAAAACCCCTCACAGTTAAAAGGTTTTACTCTTCCAGCAGAGCCATAATTGGTCCCATTTGTCAAGGAGATCCTTGGCCAGAGAGGAGACACCCAAATACCTTCAGCCAACCTATGAGCAAGGGGCACAGAGATCTCCTCTCTCTGCCACACCCGGGATGTCTTCGAAGGATAATTGAACAATAATTGGGAACAATCCCTTCCTGGAAAGGGCTCTCCAGCCCTGGCACAGCTGCCCAGGGCAGGGGTGGAGTCCCATCCCTGCAGGGATTTAAAAGCCCCGTGGATGTGGCACCTGGGGACAGGGGTCAGTGGTGGCCGTGGCAGTGCTGGGGGTGGTTGGGCTCAGTGGTCTCACAGGGCTTTTCCAACCTCTGGGATTGTGTGATTCCATGAATCAGCCCCAGTGTGACAGCGGTGAGGCAGAGACCAAGATGCAAATCCTCTTGCAGGTGTCACAGGCCCTTCCAACCCCGTCCTGCTGGCACCAGCTCCCTGGGGACACAGCTCAGACCTGGGGGACATGAACACCCCAACAGGTCTGAGCCTGAACCACAGATCCGTGGAATGGTTTGGGTGGGAAGGACCTTAAAGTTCACCCAGTGCCACCCCTGCCATGGCAGGGACACCTCCCACTGTCCCAGGCTGCTCCCAGCCCCAGTGTCCAGCCTGGCCTTGGGCACTGCCAGGGATCCAGGGGCAGCCACAGCTGCTCTGGGCACCCTGTGCCAGGGCCTGCCCACCCTCCCAGGGAACAATTCCTGCCCAGTATCATCCAAATTTCCCCTCTTTCAGTTTGAGCCCATCGCTTCTTGCCCTATCATTACAGCCCCCAAGGAATGATCCCTCTCTGTCTCCCTTCAGGTCCTGGAAGGTGCTGTGAGGTCTCCACAGAACCTTTTCTCCTCCAGATGAGCAGCCCCCACGTTTCCAGCGCATCGTGTCGGCAGTCACAGGGCCGTGTCTCCCTGCAGCTCTTCCCTCTGCTCCAAGCCCAAGTGCAAAAGTGTATTTGTGGGCTGGGGAGGTAAAGAACAAACTGGAGGGGGGCCAAGAGCACTGGAGAAACAACTGACTTCAAAAAGACAGAAGTTTACAGCACAGTTAGTAAAGGAGTGATTTATGCTCAACAGCATCATTTGGTCGTGTCAGGCCATACCTAAACCCTGGTGCTGCACTGAACATGCTTTAACAAGATGTTTCAGGGCTCCCTTTGAAAAAGACAACCCTTGTAAAGAGACGAGGTGGAAAAAGGGATCCTTCCCATCAGAGGAGAGGGCCAAACCAGAGCAATAAAGTCTGTGCAACAGATGATGAACGGAGCCCCAAATTGCTGCCATCTGTTAGCAACCTTTGCCCAGTGAAATGGATTTCATGTGAGGTCAAGAAATCCCAAACTGCCATTTCCTCATTACTATTAATAAGGGCCAGGTGCCACATAAACCAACAGTGGATCCAGATGTCCTTCACGTGGCTTTGATTACCCTTCCAGGCTGGATAATGATCCCAGGGAAAGTATTGCAGATGCACCCAGAGAAACACGGTTAATATTAATTCCTCTGCAATTGAGTTACTGGGCATTAGGAGCATTATTCACCCCCAGCCCACGGGGTGGGGGCAGGTCAGCTCCACAGAAGTTCTCCTGCCAGGAGCGCCCTGGGATGAAGATCTGCCCAGGCAATGTTGGCTTCTGCCAGATTTTCCATGACCGTGGACGGAAGGATTTTTGTGAACTTCTTCTGAAGTCAACAAAAAGAGAATTTTTTGTGGACACCTCATCCCTGGCAGTGTCCAAGGCCAGGTTGGATGGGGCTTGGAGCAGCCTGGGATAGTGGAAGGTGTCCCTGCCCATGGAATGGGGTGGGATTTAAGGTCCCTTCCCACCCAAACCATCCTGTGACTCTGTAAGCAACCCCTTCTCCAGATGACAGCCAAGACACCAGCAAAGGCTCTCATTTCAATTTCATCAACACCCTGGTGGACATTCCTGAGCCCCTAAAAAAGCTCAGCTTTCCCTGTCTCTGAAACGGACACAATTCCACACCGAACAACGGGAAAATGTTAATTCTGGGGGTTGGCCAAGATTAAAACGGGATGGAAAAGCTGCTGGTACCCACTCTTTGTGGCACCAGTCAGGTGCATTTGGGTGCCAAGCGGGTGCTTTGGGCCAGCAGGAGGCTCAGTGACTGCAGGAATGGAGCGTGTGCTGGATCCCAAGGAGGAGCACGTGCTGCCCGCGCTTCCCCCAGCTCGGGGACGTGCTGGAGCACTTGACTGCAGAGTGAGGAAAGCATTGTTTCAGAAGAGTCAGCATGGCTACGAAATTCAGCAGGGAAGCAATAAATATTTCACATCCTGGACTCCACAAGGACGATCATTTAACCACTTACAGCCCAGGCCCAAAGAAAATACGTCGGAGGAGATTATTCCAGAATTCTGTCGTGGGTCCTGCCAAACTCATCAGCAGCATCACATTTCCCAGGGACTAAACAAACACCAAGGAAAATCAGATCTTGCCAAAACAAATGCAAATCCTTGTAGAACATCTCTCCAGTCATCGCAGCGATCTCCCCACAATGGGGACACAACTGCCACAGGCTCAGGAATATCTGTCCCCAAATGTGGCAACAAACGGCTCCATGAAAACATTGATGGGAAATGAGAAATGCCACCAACACATCACAGCAAACCCTCAGGAACAGGGGACAAAGGGTGGAAACATCCACAGAGGGGAGAGTATCTTCAACAAAATTCCCACTGATCTTGTCAATGAGATCTTTAATGGGGATCGATAAAACATCCACGGCCAGGCTGGACATTTGGGCTGGGAGCAGCCTGGGACAGTGGGAGGTGTCCCTGCCCATGGCAGGGGTGGCACTGGATGGGCTTTGAGGTCCCTCCCAACCCAAACCAGTCTGGGATTTGCTGATTCCTACACGATAAACCTAAGGAGTGAATTCATGGTTCTAAATATTCAGTGACTGTGCAGGGACACTGCTCATTAGCCTTTGGAACATTCCTGCTGCTCTGGGATGTTCCTGCTGCTCTGGGGTGTTCCTGCTGCTCTGGGATGTTCCCCCTGCTCTGCTCTGGGATGTTCCTGCTGCTCTGGGATGTTCCCCCTGCTCTGGGATGTTCCCCTTGCTCTGCTCTGGGATGTTCCTGCTGCTCTGGGATGTTCCTGCTGCTCTGGGATGTTCCTGCTGCTCTGGGATGTTCCTGCTGCTCTGGGATGTTCCTCCTGCTCTGCTCTGAGATGTTCCCCCTGCTCTGGGATGTTCCTGCTGCTCTGGGATGTTCCCCCTGCTCTGCTCTGACACAAACCCTCCTCTCCTCTCATGGCTCTAAAGGGTCTGGGCCTGCTGTGCCCCTGCTCTCACACCCTCCCTCTCCCACCAGTGCTCATCCCTATTTCCTGCCAAGGAGCTTTAATGGCTGACACAAAATCATCAGCCCTGGAACTGCATCCAGCCCCTCCCAGGCTGGACCAGCCCCTCCCAAAGACCCGGCTGGGTCAGTGCTGCCACAGCCACAGGAGCTCCTGGCTCCAGGCCTTTCCCAGGAATGCTGTGTTGGAGCAGGACGATGCCAGGGCTCTGCTGTGCCCCTCAGCCCGCATGGGCAGAGCTGCTGGCACAGGGGGGGAGTGTCACAGACACTTCACTGTGACACCGAGCCCACGAGCTGGGGATTTGGAAGTGCTGTGGAATGCTTAGGAAGCTGAATTTCCCCCAAGGGGACTGCTGGAAAAAGCTGTTGTGGGTACCCCCAGGCCCCAGCCCCTGCTCAGACCCCTCCCACACCCTGCTCCGACTCTGTGGCCCCTGGGCTCACCCCACTGTGCCTTGTCCTGGTCACAGACACGGGGAGAGCTCAGCCCTGGGCTCGGCTCCAGAGCTGCTCCCAGGCACCTCCACATCCCAGGCCAGGTTGGGCCTGAACACACGATGGCCTTGGATGCTCTGGCACGGTGTGGAATCACAGGAGGGTGGAATGGCTGGGGTTGGGAAGGGCCTTAAAGCCCATCCAGTGCCAGCCCTGCCATGGCAGGGACACCTCCCACTGTCCCAGGCTGCTCCCAGCCCCAATGTCCAGCCTGGCCTTGGGCACTGCCAGGGATCCAGGGGCAGCCACAGCTGCTCTGGGCACCCTGTGCCAGGGCCTGCCCACCCTCCCAGGGAACAATTCCTGCCCAAGATCCCAGCCAGCCCTGCCCTCTGGCACTGGGAAGCCATTCCCTGGGTCCTGTCCCTCCATCCCTTGTCCTCAGTTCCTCTCCAGCTCTCCTGGAGCCCCTTTAGGCCCTGGAAGGGGCTCTAAAGGTGCTAAAGAAGTCCCTGGCCTCCCTGGGGACCTGCATTAGGGAGGCTGGCACGGTGCTGGGACATGAGGCTGCCCTGGGCACCCAGGGGCTGCTGCTGAAACAAGGGAGAACTGCCTGTGTTTAACCATCCTGGAGACCCACCCAGCATGGGATGCACCATCCACAGCTTCCACACATTCCTGACACAGAATCCCAGGAGATTCTGAAGGATTTCCCAGTCCTTTCCAGTAAGGGCTCCTCATGTGGGGAATACACTGAACCCAGCCATGGGCCCTTGGGGCTCCTGGAGCCCCCTGAGCCTGTGTGGCACATCACCAACCTTACAGGCATCCCTACTGACCCCCAGGAACTGCACATCCTGGTGGAAACTCTCACTCCACTCCGTTTCCCACCCTCATTTCACAAAAAACGCGCCTTAGAACAAAAAAGTACAAAATAAACAGAAACCTCCAGAGGGTAAACGTGGAACCATTTCCAGGCAGCCCCTGACAGGGGACCTGTTGAGAAAATGGAACCCACCCATCAGCAGGGTTTGAAAGACCCTCCCAAGGGTATTTCCCCCCAGTGCAGGCAGGCAGAGCCCGTGCCTGGAGCTTTGTTCCTCCAGAGCTGCGACTTGGCAGGGCTCGGAAGGCAAGAAAGTGAACAAACTCCTGCCTGTTTGTGGCCTGTGATCCAAGCTGTGATTAAGGGCAGAGGAATGTGATTCAGGGAAGGCATGAATGGAGCAGGACGGGCAGAGGCTGCTCTGCCCGGGCCCAGGAGAAACCACACGGCTCTGACAGCTCTCCCCAGCTTGGAAAACACCTCTGCTTGCTGCAGAGCAGGGCTGAACCCATCGGGTGCTCTCTGCTTCCCAGCCTGGTGACAGCGCTCCCTCCCTGCCCCCCTGTGTGCTTGGGAACTGGGAATGGGGCACGAGAGCCCCTCTGCACCAACAGGGACCCCACCCCAGTCGAGCATTCCAGAATGGTTTGGGCTGGCAGGGACCTTAAAGATCACCCAGTGCCACCCCTGCCCTGGCAGGGACACCTCCCACTGCCCCAGGCTGCTCCCAGCCCCAATGTCCACCCTGGCCTTGGGCACTGCCAGGGATCCAGGGGCAGCCACAGCTGCTCTGGGCACCCTGTGCCAGGGCCTGCCCACCCTCCCAGGGAACAATTCCTGCCCAAGATCCCATCTAACCATGCCCTCTGGCACTGGGAAGCCATTCCCTGTGTCCTGTCCCTCCAGGACCTTGTCCCCAGTCCCTCTCCAAATCCTCTTAGCTCTGCCCACCAAGCTTGGCACAGATGGCAGAAGGGGCTGGGCACAGCTCCCTGAGCCCGGAGAAATTCCTTAATGCTCTGGGAGTGAGGGGAGAGGGGAGTTCTTTCCCTCCAGATGGACACCAGGTCTCCTGCAGGCACCACCTCCATCCCTCTGCTCCAGGGATCACCACGGTCAGGGATTTGTCTCTTACCTGACTCAGCCACCCCAGGACAGGGGAGATCCCCCCGAGCAAACCCTCCCAGACGGGAATCCTGACACGGATCCCTGGCTCTTCCTGCCAAGCCTCCTCCTCCCATCCCAAACTCATCTGCCAGGGGCAGTGCTGCCAGCCAAGGCGCTGGGCGAGGTGCTCATCCCTGGGATGGCAGCACAGGCCAGCCCTCCCTGCGGAACTGACGGATACACGGCGGGGCTGTGCAGACAGAGCTGCATCCCCACAGCTCTGAGCCTCACAGGCTCCTTCAGGAGCCCTTCCAGGTCTGATACAGACAGCCTGGGATACTGGAAGTGTCCCTGCCCACGGCAGGAGGGGAACTGGAGGGGCTTTCAGGTCCCTTTGCCCCCACACCGCTCTAGGGTTCGGTGGTCCCTCCAGGAGAGCCACAGATGTGCACTGAGAGTGGGGCAGCTGCCCCCAGCTCATCCCAGAGCTCTGCCTGTCCCCATCACTGGGATGAACCGGACACAGGAGCGTTGCTGGTGCTGCAACAAGGTCATTGTCAGGACCCAGGTGTGGAATGCTCACTGCTGTGACACAGCTCAGGGCACACCGTTCCCAACACAGCTCTGGGAGGCTGAGGAGTCACAGAATCACAGAATCCCTGAGGTTGGAAAAGCCCTCCCAGACCACGGAGTCCAACGCCCACCTTGTCCCCTCAGTTCTGCTGCAGAACTGAGCAGCAGTCTCAGATTCCCATATGGACACGAGGCTCCTTCAGGTGGCACAGGGCTCTGGGAAGTTGGGGATTCCCCACTCACAGGGCTCCACATCCCTTGGGAAGGACGCAGGGCTCATCAGGGTGGTTGTCCAGGCCCAGCTTTGTGGCAGCCATGGCTGAAGTGGTTCAGCTCATAAAGGGGATGTGCCCTGGCACTGCTGGGAGGTCGCCTCTAAACAGCCAGTCTGAACCATGGGAGGAAAACGGGAGCTCCTGATTCCCTCTCCGTGAGGTTGAGGAGAAACCCTCCCACGGATCCACAGCTTCACAGGGATTGCTGGGTGAGCACACATCCCCTACTGCTGGGTAACTCAGCCCTGCAGCTCCTGAGCCCCTCTGCTCTGCTGTTCCCACGGCTCCCACCATCTCCTGAGGGCAGGGATTCCACTCCAGTGTTCCAGCCCCTCTGCTTGAAGCTGTTTCTGGGCCTGTTTGGCATTAGGGCCGTTCTGTGCTGCTGGAGCTCCTGACGCTGCTCTGGGTTTGTTGTAGGCATTGTAGGACACGCCAAGGACACCATCCCTGTGATGCACATCCTCGGGAATCCCTGCAACGTTCCTCTGGATGCTGAGCAGCTCCTACGGCTGTTCACTCGACTACAAAACAAAGGGGGTTTAATATTTAGCAGATTATCCAAGCTTCTCACCAGCTGTGACATGGAAAGGGTCCTGGTGTAAATTAGGATTTTACTAGCTGGGACACAGCAATCCCAGCAGTGGTGGGGAACAGCAGGGTGGGCCACGAGTACCGTGTGGCTCCAGACTCCGTCACTGCAGGGACATCTCCACACAAGGCTCTGCTCCTCCAGTGCATGCCCAGGACTGGCCCCTGAGCCCAGGACAGGAACTGTCCAAGCCTTGATGGAAGATCAGCTCTGAACACAGGGCACAGAGGTGACTGGCCTTCCCTGTAAATGCCAGGATCAGAACCAGTGCCTCTCTCCTGATATAAATTCCTTACCACTTGCCACGAACGCCTGACCGAGGCAGAAAGGGACCTGCAGCCCCAGCTGGAGGAAGATCACAGATTCCTGAAGTGGTTGCCAACACTGCTGCTCTTGATGTACTGCTGGTCCTAACCCACGACTGTTGGGCTTTATTTGCCTTCAGCCTTCACACAAGTTGCTGCTGCCCCCACACAGGCAGCTCCCCTCGCCAGGGGCTGAGAGGATCCTCAGCTCCCTGACACGCCTGGGCCTTCTCCTCCACAGCACCCAGAGCTGCCCCACGCTCTCCTCCACACAAGGCCAGGCTGGACAGGGCTTGGAACAGCCTGGGACAGCGGGAGGTGTCCCTGCCCAGCGCTGGGGATGGAACCAGAGGAGCCTGAAGGTCCTTCCCACCCAGACCAGTCTGGGGTTCGATGTTTCCATGGTGATGGACAAAACCCCCAGCAGCCTGTTCTGAACACAAGAGATGGTCTGAGTGCTCTCCAGAGCTGCCCTCCCAGCCCAGCCAGTCTGGGACTTGTGCTGCTCAGCCAAGTGGGGCAGCCCATCCTGGGACTTCCAACCTTCCCAGGCTGCACTTCCACAGCCGAGGGAGAGCAGCTCAGGCCACTCCAGGCCATGCAAAGGAAAGATGCAAAGTTTCAATTCCTACAGCCCAGCAATGTGTTCCTGTGGTCAAAATCTGCCTTTCTGGAGCTTCAAATCAATTTTGGCTCCTTCATTCCTGATTCAAAAGGAATGGGCCCAGATGGAATGTCACTGTGCTGATATTATTTTAATTTTGGCTCATTATCCTCCTCCTGACACAGCGTTCCATGGAAAAAAGGGATGTAAAACTGGTCAACTCCTTCCCTGATCTCATATTTACCCTTTTCCTATGTCCATAATCCAGATGAAAGCACAGCACAGGAAAATCGAGCTAATACACAGCACGGCCTTTCCCTGCAGAGGATTACTGCTGGGAATGGAGCTGGGTAGGAGAAGGACACACAGCACGGCCTCCCACTGGCACAGGAGCTGGAGAACAGGGATGGCCGTGTCTTGGGTGCTTTCCTTCCCCCAGGACATTGCTTGAAGCTCCTGCCAGGTGCTGCAGCGTGGCCCCTTCCACAAACCAAATCCCTGCTGCCAGGTGCCTCAGCACACCCAGGGAGGGGTCTGCACTGGACAGAAGGACAAATTCTTCCCTGTGAGGGGGGTGAGGCACTGAACAGGTGCCCAGAGCCAGCCCCTGGATCCCTGGCAGTGCCCAAGGCCAGGCTGGCCATTGGGGCTGGGAGCAGCCTGGGATGGTGGAAGGTGTCCCTGCCATGGATTCGGGGTGGAACTGGATGAGGTTTAAGGCCCCTTCCCACTCAAACCATTCCAGGGTTCCACAATTGCCTAATGATGAACTGGGCTCCAAGGGAAGGTGCCCACTCACCACCACCTCAGACTGGTGACAGAGCAGCAACAAAAGGCCCTCCAGGAGTCACCAAATGCCAGGTTCAGCACACGTAAAACTGAAGTGTTTCCAGCAAGAGCTGCTACCCCAAAATGTGTATTTCCCTATGAAAAACAAGTCCCTGGGACTTCCAATCACTGTATCCAATATCAGCTACACCCGTGAGAAACACCACATGAAATCCCCAACGGTGCAGAACACAGATTAATGGTCATTAAAGCTTGGGGTATAAAGGAAACCATGTTCGAAAACGCTGCAAATGCTCTGCTGGAGAGCAGACATTGAACATCTGGCTGTTCCCGAGAAAAGCAGAAGGGCTCCCTCTGGAGTGGATCCCGAAAGTAACACAGGATTTGGGTTTGAGCAGGCGGGCAGAGAAAATGGGAATCAAACGGCAACAAAGCCAAGGCGTTCTTGTCTCCAGTTCCTTTACTCATCCTGTTTGCAACAAGCACTCTGGGACTCATTCAAGGAGACTCTGTCAGGGCCGAAGGATATGGATCCATGCCCAGAATATTAAGTCATTAATTAGTTTTCATGCATGGACTTGTATGTGGCAAGGAGGCAAATTAAAGGATTCCTGAAGAGACAAGAAAGCTTTCTTAGCACGTGAAACACTCCCAAGAATCTCCCACAAAACCGGGTTTGAAGCCAGCTGAGAATCCCTGTTTCCAGCCCTGCGTGGTCATGCACAATTCCACAAAAGCCTCATCAATGCAGCCACCGCTCGAGCGCCCGTGGCAGCCTGGGAGGGGGAGAGGAGAAACTCCAGACACACACACCCCATGCTCTGCTGGAAGCCTGGGGAGGCTGCTCCCGAAATCCCGAGTGGAAAAGGCCCCCCATTCCCAGGGTTTATTTGCATACAAGCCAATTAACAGAAAATGGATTTCATGCAGGAAGGAAAAAAAAAAAAGAAAAGTCAGATCACCTACAAAGTGAAGTCAACTTACTGCCTGCTTTTGCTCTTCTTCCTAGAAATGTCGGCAGGAGAAAAAGGTGGAGAGAGGAAAGATTAATTATCATGTGAAAGCGGTAATTTCCACTCAAAACACACAGTGAAAGAACAGAACATGGCACAGGGTGCCAGCGCCTGCAGCACGACAGGAGCCCAGGACACAGGACACGAGGGCTGTGGGGGAGCACAGGTGACATCTGTCCCCTGAAAATGGCCCCTGGTGCTGGCCAAAGTCGGACACGTGGGATGGACAGCACAGGGTGCATCCCTGCAATACAGGACAGGATAACCAGGGCGTGTCTGCTCCTCCAGGCAGGACCTTCACTGGCTTCAGCCTGGGGCAGGGGGAACTGGAGGGGCTTCACAGGCCCTTCCAACCCAAACCATTCCATGCTCCTGTGATCTTCTCCTTCTCCAGACTCAGAGGCCTCTCAAGCTGCCCTCAAGCCAACAAACACCAGATCCATCCCCTGAAGTCTGGAACTACCATTGGGAGAGTGCAAACACACAAATGTGCCAGCACAGAGCCCAGCTGCCACAGCCTCAGAGGCAGAACATCCCCTTGCTCAGCTTCCCCGGGCACTCCAGAACCTCTGCCAATGCAAGGGCAGAGGAGCCAGGTCTGGGAGGGGGCACACTGAGGGAAAGGCACCAGAGATGCTGAGTAAGGAAAGGGGTGCAGAGAGAGCAGTTCCTGCACTGCAGAGCATCTCAGGTCAGATCTCTCCTACCCTGGAGGACAAAAAAAGTGAAATACAGGTGAATTTATCCCCTTTTGAAGCAGGGAAATGTCCACTGTGATCGGGCCTGGGTTAGTGGTGGCACATCCTGCCTTTGGCTGCAGGAGAATTGCTGGGAATGAGCAAAATGTGACCTAGTCCAGAGTTTCCTTGGTAATTCAGACATTTCCATGGATTTTGTCCTCTCACAGCCAAGAACCACCACGGGTCCAACCCCGTGTGGGTGACCCTGGTGTCTCCCAGAGCAGTGACTCCAGCATTTCCAGGTGACTCCCTGCACCGGGCCTTGCGCAGGGGGCAGCAGGACCATGCACAGCCCCCAGAAATTCAGGTCATGGAATTACAATTCATGGGATAAAAGCTCCTTCTGGCCTGGAAATCCATGAACCCATTTATCAGCCTTCCCTCACTGATCTCCTGCCCGAGCAGGATTAACCAGACCCTTTCCCTTAATTTAAAGCAGCTTCTCCTCACTGACCACTGGAAGCTGTTTTCCCACGGAGCCCTGCAGAGGGTCTGGGAACGGCTAGGGGCAATCCCACGGTTTTGAGCAGATATTTTGGGGTTTCTCCCAAGACCTGGGGTTCCTTCAGGTGTGTCTGTGGTGTTTGGCAGATGTGGGGCCTGTCTCTGCTCAGTGCTGGCAGTGGGGCCGGTGCTGCTCTCCCCACATCCCACATTTCCTGCTGTGCCTCCCACCAGCACCGGGACTCGCGGGACCAGATGGGGAGCCAGGTCAGGGAAAAGATCTTAAATGATCCCCACTCTGCAAAGAAGTTGTTAGTTTGAAAAATGAGGCTTTGGCATGAAGTACAGATGTGCAAAAGCCCTGTCAGGGGGGCCGGAGCTCGCTGGGCCGAGCAGTGCAGGGATAAATCACCGGAGCAGCCGCGGGGAAATTGCCGTGGAGGAAATGGAAGCGGTGAAATGGGATCTGTCTGCTGGATTTCCGTGGAGCTGGCAGGGACAGCCCTGGGAGCAGCAGACAGTGGTCCCCACGGAATGCTCATGGGGCCGGGCCAGCCACAGCCCCCGGGCACTGCAGGAGGCTGCGGGAAAAGGGAAAGCCAAGGCAAGCCTGGATGGAGCCGCAGTCCCACAACGGCGTGGCTGGGGAGGGACCTCAAATCCCAGCTTGAATCCATGGGCAGGGACACCTTCCACTATCCCAGGGGGCTCCAGCCCCTCCAACCTGGCCTTGGACACTGCCAGGGATGGGGCAGCCACAGCCTCTCTTCCCTTCCTTCCCTCCCAATCCAGTTTGTGATTCCATGAAATTCCCACAACTGGAACTCTGGACGGAGGTGGCAACACTGGCTGGGGATGATTTGTGGAAGTCACTCAGTGCAAAACCCAACATGGATTCTCAACTGCAGCAGCCTGGAGAGGTCCCTGTGAGGGCCCAGGAGCATCAGGGCAGGACAGCCCAGGGGGTTTGATGAACCCTGCACAATCAACCAGAGTGGTCAGAGATCACAGAACCAGAGTGGTCAGAGATCACAGAACCAGGAATGGTCAGAGATCACAGAACCAGAAATGGTCAGAGATCACAGAACCAGAGTGGTCAGAGATCACAGAACCAGGAATGGTCAGAGATCACAGAACCAGAGTGGTCAGAGATCACAGAACCAGGAATGGTCAGAGATCACAGAACCAGAGTGGTCAGAGATCACAGAACCAGGAATGGTCAGAGATCACAGAACCAGGAATGGTCAGAGATCACAGAACCAGAGTGGTCTGGCTTGGAAGGGACCTTATTCCAGGGCATTTCCCTGCCCTGAGTCCAACCACCACAGTGTGGGGAATATGCACGGACCTCCAGAGGACAACTGTGGATGGCCTTCCAAAGATGGGCTTTCCTGGAATCATGGAATGTCCTGAGTTGGGAGGGACCCACCAGGATCACCCAGCCCAGGCCCAGCCCCTGCCCAGACCCCCCAACACCCCCACCCTGGGCATCCCTGACAGTGCTGTCCCATCGCTCCTGGAGCTCTGGCAGCCTCGGGGCCGTGCCCATTCCCTGGGGAGCCTGGGCAGTGCCAGCACCCTCTGGGGGAAGAACCTTTCCTGATCTCCACCCCAAACCCCCCTGACTCAGCTCCAGCCATTCCCTTGGGTCCTGTCCCTGTCACAGAGAGCAGCAATCAGAGCTGCCCCTCGGGAGGAAGTTGTTGACACCTCCAAGGTCTTTCCTCACTCTCCTTTTCTTCAGAGAGGGATTTGAGGCCCCAAACCCTCAGATTTTCAGAGCTGGGTGAGCTGAATCCAGCCCTAAATGGTGAAATGAAGGCAGCATTAAAAATGTAAAAAAATCCTGCATAAGAAAATGGAAAAAAACCCATAAAAGCTTAACAGCTGATGTAAATTATACATGAACAGTTTTGAAGAGCTCCAAGTGATGAGAGAAGCTAAAACCTGGTGGGGAAAAATCATGTCTGGCAGGGCTAAAACCACTGAAAAGGAGAGCTGGAAATAAATACCAATATCAGGAACAAAAGAGAGCCTTGAGGCAGCGCCGCTGCTCCGGGGCTGGGGTGAAATCCCAGCCAGGGCAGGAGGGATCCCTGTGTCTGCCTCATCCCTTCCCCCAGAGTCTGCAGCAGCAGACAGGGAAGCTCTGACACCAATAATGAGAAAAGGTGGCAGAAGTATCTACTGGAAATGATATTTTTAGATCAGCAGGCTGGGGAACTTGCAGCTTAAAATAATTACCTGAGCAAGGAGCTACCTGGGGCAGGGCAGGGAATTTGTGATGGATCTTGGAATGCCCAGGACTGGGGTGTGGATATTCAAACAGGGAGGTGAGACAACTTAAATAAGAGAAGATTTGGGGTGACCTAATTGGGACCTTGCAGGGCCTGAAGGGGCTCCAGGAGAGCTGGAGAGGGACTGGGGACAAGGCATGGAGGGACAGGAGCCAGGGAATGGCTTCCCAGTGCCAGAGGGCAGGGCTGGATGGGATCTTGGGCAGGAATTGTTCCCTGGGAGGGTGGGCAGGCCCTGGCACAGGGTGCCCAGAGCAGCTGTGGCTGCCCCTGGATCCCTGGCAGTGCCCAAGGCCAGGCTGGCCATTGGGGCTGGGAGCAGCCTGGCACAGTGTGAGCTGTCCCTGCCACCTGGGTGAGCTTTAAAGTCCCTCCCAACCCAGACCATTCTGGGGTTCCAAGATTTCTGTGTTTTTAGAAGTCAGACATTAATGGGAGGAGCAGGAATAACACAGAACAGAACCACTGGCTAAGAAAAAGCAGAATTCCCAAACATGGAGAGGGCTCAGGTACACAGGGAGAGGGAATAAACCAGGCACTGCTGGGAGTGTTTGACCATCACCTCCTGAATGGACATCCCTGCCCCAGGATAAAGGCAGGGGTAGGAATTCCTCCCCCAGGATACAAGCCCAGGCTGAGGAGTGATGGCACTTTTGAGTACAGACACTGGGAATTCATTGTCCCTTCTGAGTGCAGAGAAACTCTGAATTTTCCTGGAACCATCCAGATGTGCCTACAGCTGATCTGTCACCCCCTGAGCCACCACTGCCCTGCCACTGTCACCACTGCCCGGTCTCTCCCTCCCCCCCCACTCCCACAGCACCTTCGAGGCACCTTGTCTTGCACCAAAACCTCCCCAAGGCCAAGGCTTTGCCCTTTGCTTTATATTTAAAGCAGGGAAAGAATAAAGGTGGAACAGAATTTCCCATTGCAGTCACAGCTGGGAGCTCAGCCCAGAGGGGACTCCATAAAAACAGCACAGGACCCTGGTGGGAAGCCCAAACCCCGACATCTGTGGGAGCTCAGAGACAACACCAGAGCCCTCAAACACAACCCCCAGATGTGGCAGGGGCTGTGCAGGGTCAGCTCCTTGTCCCTGGAATCCTGCCCTGCTCCCAGTTTAACTCCTGGTGAGAGAGGGAAGTACCAAACTGCTGCCCCAGGTACCAAACCAGACTTCTTTAAACCCCTCCCAGTCTCGGGTCCTGGGAAACCACTGACCCCCTGCCCCCCAGACTGGGATGGAAATGGCTTTGGCAAACTTGTCCTGCTCCTTGGGAAGGGTTTTTGGGGTGTGCCAGCAAAGCTGGGATCCCAAAGGCCCCGGGAAGGGAGGGATGTGCTGCCTTTCCCATGGGAGGTTCCTTACTTTGAGCAGCTTCATCAGCCCTTCCAGCTGCACCATCAGTTCTCTTCTGCTCTCCTGAAGTGCTGACATCCTCTGCTCCAGCTCATCCTTCCTCTGCCTGTGCCAGGGACAGGGGAGAAAGAGGCAGAAGGGAAATTCAGGGTGTTTCAAACCTCCTCAGGGAATTCTCTGTGGAAAAGTGTCTTTGGGTCCCATCACTGTCCTGCTCCCCACTTAAAAACCTGGAGTGAGGCTCAACACCCTGACCATGAACCTGGAGGTGACAATTCCCTGCTCCCCCCAGCCCCAGATCTGCTCCCAGCCACAGGCAGAGGGAAGCCCTGCTCAGGAGCTGAGCATTTTGAGAGAAAAACTCCACTTTTTTCTTCCTTTTAAGAGCTCTGTGAGCATCAGAACCCGGCATCCTGTGGAGCTCAGACAAACCAGGACGAGCTATGGGAGGAAAGGCAGAGGGAAATGAAAGAGGAGAGAAGGCTGCAGATGTGTGGAGAGGAAAAGCTGTGCCTGTGTGTGGGGAGGCTCAGCAGAGCTGCTCCTGGGAGGGATGGAGCAGCCAGGACACGTTCCCTGCACCAGCACCCAGGTGACAACAGCAGCAGCACGGCAGTGACCTTCCCTTCCCTTCCCTTGGCTGCACAAAACCTGTCTGGAGCTATTTCAGGAATTCTGACTCTGAGGCTCGGGTTTGTGTCTAAAAAAAGCAAGGAGTGAGTAACAGAAGGAGTGGCTCAAAGGCAGATATCAGCCTGCCCGAGGTTCTGTGTCCTGAGGGAAGCTGGGCCCACAAATCCACCCATGGGAGGTGACAAACGACCTCAGGGAAAAGTGGGATGGAAGGGATTCTTTATTCACCAACAGAGACTCTTGTGGACACCAGAATGCCTCAATGCCAAGCTCAAACATCACCTATTGCAGGCTGAACCTCTGAATGCTGCCACGTGACACCATGGATAACCCATCCCAGGAATTCTAGCAACAGGGCCTTTATTTAAAGGACAGAAAACTCCAGAATATTAACAAATATTAACCAGCTGGGTGTTCCTTTCAGTAGATTTTTGCATGTCAAAGACTGTGGCTCTTAAATTAAGGATCTGGAGGGGCCTACATGGAAGATGAAGTGGGAATCTTCACCAGGACCTGGAGGGACAGGACCCAGGGAATGGCTTCCCAGTGCCAGAGGGCAGGGCTGGATGGGATCTTGGGCAGGAATTGTTCCCTGGGAGGGTGGGCAGGCCCTGGCACAGGGTGCCCAGAGCAGCTGTGGCTGCCCCTGGATCCCTGGCAGTGCCCAAGGCCAGGCTGGCCATTGGGGCTGGGAGCAGCCTGGCACAGTGGGAGGTGTCCCTGCCATGGCAGGGGTGGCACTGGGTGGGCTTTGAGGTCCTTTCCCACCCAAACCATCCCAGGATTCCGGGTTCCATGGTCCTGCAGGCAGGAGGAGCCAGGCACAGCTGCACTTCCAGGCAGGGATCTGCCAGGACACGGATCCAGTGCCTCCCCCAAGGTCACACCTGCCAGCAGTGCTGGAGCTGACTCATCCCCACGGGCTGCCTGCAGAGTTTCAAACCTGGGACACGATTTTCCATGGATTATCATTCCCCTGCTTTCACAGCCTGAGTTCTATGCAGAACTGAGATCATCTGGTGGCTGGTGCTTACAGACAGTCACATTCCAATCATCCTGCCCGGGCTGGGAAGTGTCTGGAACTTGGGAAGCACCTTCCCATCCCAGATAACCTGCCAGCTGTGACCCCCACTGCAGGAACTCCTCGAGGAGTGAGAGTTTGGGGTGGCAAAGCTGATGCTCTGTGTGCCTGTGGCACCAGGGAGGCCACGGGGGAGATCCCACGGGCAGAGAATCACAGGATCAGGGAATCCCTGAGGCTGGAAAACACCAGCAGGATCACCCCAGTCCTACTGATTTCTCCTTCACCAGCACCTTCCTGAACTGTACAAACAGCATTCATTCGAAGAGAGGTTTTTATTTACTCCTAAACCCACTGAGAGGTTTTTATTTACTCCTAAACCCAGGTGCTGCCCCACTCTTCAGAGCCCTGGGTATGGAATGGCCCTGCCAGGAGCTCTCAGTGCCCCTCGCCCAGCCCAGCCCATCCCATCCCATCCCAGCCCAGCCCTGCCCAGCCCAGCCCAGCCCATTCACCCCATCCCATCCAGCCCAGCCCATCCCTGCCCAGCCCAGCCCATCCACCCCATCCCATCCATCCCATCCCATCCCATCCAGCCCAGCCCAGCCCAGCCCATCCCTGCCCAGCCCATCCCATCCCTGCCCAGCCCATCCCACCTCAGCCCACCCCACCCAGCCCATCCCACCCCATCCCACCCCCCATTACCGCAGCAGCCGCAGCTCAGCCAGCAGGGTCGGGTTCTGCTGGGCCTTCTCGGGGGTGGGCTGAGAGGCCTGTTCATGTTCCAGCCGGAGCCGCTGAATCTCCTGCAGGATCTCCCTGGGGAAGGCACAGAGGGGGATGAAAGAAGGGCACAGCTCGGTGTCTGCACTGCTCCTGAACACTTTTGCAGCCCTTCAGGCTCATTCTGTCAGTGCCCAGCCCCAGCCCAGGGGTTCTGTTCACACGTGGCTGGCACGGACTCACAGCCAGGACAGGGACGTGAGCACAGCCCACGGCTGAGGACATGGAGAATTTATTCCTTTGTAAGGATGAAATCACTCAGGGCAATGTGTCTGCAACACCCCCTGCCCAGAACAGGCTCAGAGAGTGTTCTAGAAGGACAAAGGTTCCAGCTGCAGCACTCCCTGCCCTGCAGGTGCTGCAGGAAGGGCTCGGGAGCAGCACTGGGGAGATCCCTCTGCCCTGCCCAGGGCTCCCCCCAGGCAGCAGGGGCAGGGAGAGCTGCAGCTCACTGGAACAGAACCCCTCAAGGTGTCCTGGAGGGAAAGGCCCAGGCAGCACCACAGCTCAGGTCACTGTGTCCTGTGCAGGGGAGGGTGGCCAAGGACTCCCTCAGTGCAGCAGGGATGAAACCCTTCCAAGAGCAGAGTGTCACCTCCAGCTCTCCTTCCCAGCTAAACTGCTGAGCTGCTCTCCTGGCAGGGCTTCCCACCAGCACTGAGTGAGAGCTCCCTTATCCAGGATCTCCAGGAATCATTCCAAATACCTGCAAGGTCTCTTGGTAAAGCACTGAAGCTACAGTGATGCCAGGACCAAGCTGTTCCTGCTCTCCAGGAACTGGTTCTGCTCCAAACTTCCCTGGAGCAGCCTTTTCCCACTGCTGAGGGTGCCTCAGGACAGGGCTGGCAGACAGCAAGCTCTCCCTGCCAGCTGGGCACAGTGGGACCATGGATACCAGGAGAGTCTGAGAGGCTCCACAGGTGACCCTCTGGAGCAACAAGAACCCTGTGGTTTGCTTTGGAAGGGAACTCAGAGCCCACCCAGTGCCACCCCTGCCATGGCAGGGACACCTCCCACTGTCCCAGGCTGCTCCCAGCCCCAATGTCCAGCCTGGCCTTGGGCACTGCCAGGGATCCAGGGGCAGCCACAGCTGCTCTGGGCACCCTGTGCCAGGGCCTGCCCACCCTCACAGGGAACAATTCCTGCCCAACATCCCATCCAGCCCTGCCCCTGGCACTGGGAAGCCATTCCCTGGGTCCTGTCCCTCCAGCCCTTGT